>VZRJ01012347.1:169099-317667 GCA_013397565.1 Ptilonorhynchus violaceus | reverse complement strand
CATCAGTACTCTTAAAATGGTTGGAAAATACTTGCCTCCCATCTATAAAAGAAGAATCTATGCAGCATTATAATATGCAGAAGATTCAACTCACTGAGAAAGTAGAAAGGTAAGAGGGGGAATTTGATCAAGATGAAGCCTTTCTAAATAACAAACATACTGTTTCAAGAAGCTCTCCAGTCTTATGTATAGTTCTGAATCTTAATTTAAATTTCAGTCTAAATATATTCAGATGCAGTTTAAATCAACTAATGTTAGTACAATTAGTTAATGTTAGTATAATTTGTTAGTACAAAATTGTCTAGCAGCTCCAAAAGATTCTGTCTCTTGGTATTTCTTTCTGGAGTGTTTATAGATGGCAATCATGTCTCCTCCCAGCCTCATGCAGGTGTTCTATCCTACTTTTTGTTCAGAACACAGCATACCAGCCCTCTTTCATCCGTTCTAGTCCGAGTTCATTTTTCTCCAACCACAATTACTAGAACACTATATAATATTTTAGGGAAAGTATCACCAATTTGTAGTTCAAACTGATGTCTTTCCCATCTATTGGAAAACCAAGATACATTGAAAGTGTTGTTTGCAGTCATTTTGTGAGCAGCTTCAGCACTCAGATTTCTCTTTTTCTTCTTGTCACTTACAATCGCTCTGCTCTTCATCTTCCAGTTTATAACAGCAGCTTGTACTAGTACCCAAATCCTTGGATTTTGAATTTCTGAATTTCTTTGTATTACTATTACTTTATCACTTAAAATTCAGTTCATTCTATTTTGATCTTTCTATAATATTAGCATCTGAAGCTTTATACCATCCTAAACTTCAAGCCATCATTTAGCACAAAACCTAATGACAATATCATGCCTTTAGGTATTTTTCTGCTACAGAATCACAGAATTAATTAGGTTGGAAAAGGCCTCTGGGATCATCAAGTCCAACCTATGACCCAACATCACCACATCAAACAGACCACTGGAGTGCCACATGCAGTCTTTTCATGAACACCTCCAGGGACAGTGACTCCACCACCTCCCTGGGCAGCCCATTCCAATGTTTAATCACGCCTTCTATGAAGAAATTCCTCTTAAAGTCCAACCTGAAACTCCCCTGGCACAGCTTGAGACTATGTTCTCTCACTCCAGCTTGGCATCTTGAAATCTTTTAATAGGCCCATAACCAGATTGGGCTGTAGACTGTCAGTAGCACATGTGATAGCAAAGAAAATTGCTATCCTTCACCAGATTTGCTTTTGAGAGAGGAATGAGGTTTATATAACCAAAATCAAATCAGTTTTGTGTAGATGACATGTTATGGTCTACAAGGCAAGTATCACAAAGAAGATATCCCAGAAATATCATAACTATCCTAATACATAAATGATTTTCATATTTGTAAATTTTCATCAACAACTACTTTCAAAAAATCAAGTGAATCAAAAGGCAGCAAACTTGACTGTCACCAAAACTGGACTTTGAACAGAATCTTTTAGAATTACAAAATTACTGTTCTCTGTATTTGCTAAACAGTCTTGAAAAATGTGACCAACAACAAAGATTGGATACCTTAGTTCAGCTTTCTCTAAATCTCTAATTTAAACCAGTTATCCTGACTGTTTCTCATAAACAGAGGGAGATACCAAGGGGTAATTAACCTCATTCAAAAAATCATGTCTTGCACAGATGGAATAAAGTCACCTTTGTCATCTTTATCTCTCTCTTTCCATTGACTGTAGGGGAGTTCTCAATGACTAGCATTGAGAACATTGGCTAAACATCAATTATAGTAACTATGTATTTTAAAACAATAATTTATTTAAATGAATTTTTCTACTGCGATACACATAAATATGGCATCTGGTCCAATAGATACAACTGAACTTTCAAGTTCCATTATTCACCCTTAAACTGCACTTCTACAGTTTTAGCCTTAAAGGAAGAAATTTAATAAATTTGGCTATCAAAAGAAGCAAGTGAATGTTACAGGGAGGCACTGATGAGTCTTTAGTTATCAAATGCCAGGTGAGGATTTTTATAGAATCACAGAATGGTTTGGGTTGGAAGGGACCTTAAAGATCATCTAGTTCCAACCCCCTCTGCCATGTATTTGAGATTTCTAATGCAAAAAAAGCAGACGGGTGTGGAAGGGCAACAAATGAGGTTGTCTCTGAGTTGGAGTAAGGGAAAGATAGTTAGTATAACAACACAGCACTGAGTAACAGCTGACAAAATGCACTGAACTAGAGGATGGTCTGATGTCTAAAGGATTGCATTCTAATAGTAAAATATAATTATAAAATTTCACCCTTTAAAAGTTCTTAGTACTCATTAGACCCATGATTCAGGTGCCTGACAGTTATCTATCATTTCAAAAGCCAGCTCATCTTAACAGGTTTTCAAGCAAGCATCGAAAAGGGACAGCCCAAATATTTTCATAGTATTCAAATACCTTTTTAGTGCTAGATTGTTTCTATAAACACAGTTAACTACCTTAAAAAACAATATTCCAGTATTTTTTAATCCCTATGAAAATTCACTGGCTTTACACCTCAGAAATTATTGATGTCGAAGTCCTTTTTCTCTGTGCTATTGTGCTGTAAGGCCTTGAAACAAATTGAAGGAACTGAGGAGCTTTGTCCTTCATGTTGCTGAGCTCGAGGTTTTATTTTCTACTTAGAGATTTTTATTTATTTTCTAGTGAAGACAGGGGAGAAAATCTTTTTGAAGTAGTTCAGGAGGATTGCAAGGGGGAGGATGGGGGAAGAGGCCCAGGGAATTGTTTCTAAGCATATAAACACTTAATATTTTCTCAGTTTAAGATTAATTTGAGTATTCATGGATTTTTAGGCCCCTCATTTCCCTGCAGGAGGTATCAGACAGACGATTTTGAGGAAAAGAGGGAAGGTTCAACAGGGATCCTGTGATACAGAACGGAAGGAATGGCATTTGCAACACCCATATAGACAAATGCAGTGTAATATTGAAGCTACCCAAAACAAAATGTAAAATGTGGTAAGTTGGAACAACATTATGTTGGGGTTTTGTTGGGGTTTGGGTTTAGATTTTTTTTAACAAAAAATCATTTTCTTGGAGTGCATAAAAGTTGATGGTTTTCATGGAAAATTTTGCTTTGTGGAAAATGTGGTTGTTGTTAAAAATATCTACCTCCCTCTCAAGCAGCACTAATACACAGCTACAGCACGAGCTGTATGGGCAGGGACAGAACTGAACCATGATCACACATTTGTGAAGAACCACAGATGGGTAGAGGCTTTGCCATATTAAGTGCTTGAGAGGCTTTACTGCCTCTTCCTCAAAATTATTCAAATGCATGGTGGACTTGGAAAGCAAACAACACAAACTACTAAATATGCAGGAAACTTCAATTTCTTCGGTTAAACATTGAACATATAAAAATAACATTCTGGTTTACAATTTACAGAAATATCTCTAATGTTTATTAGGCTTACATTTGGCATTCAACTGAATGTTGACTTTTCACTCAAATTACATTGAGGAAGACATTTAAAAAAACCCCAAAAACCAAACTGAAGTTTCATTTGACCAAGAACTCACAGGCAATAAATTTTTAAGCATCATATCTATATTTCATTTGTTGAAATTTCTTTCTGCACAGAAGGATAACTGCAAGTGCAATGAATTACTACTGAAAAAATTATAAAGGAGAACAGTTTTTCTCCTTATGAAAAAGAAGTAATATAACTTTTTAAAAACAATCAGCAAAATATACTTTTTAAGAATAAAGCAATAAGATTTGCAAAATTCTGTACAAAGATCCCAAAATGAAATAATTTCCATTTAAAGATACTATTTTGAATAAAAACATTGTGCACTTTAAAGCAGCTATTTTGCTAAAACACTTTATAAGCTGTTTCAATTAAATTCTATTCTATTATGCAATGCTATTAAAATGGTACATACAAATTACATTATTCCCCCCCCAAAAGAATGTGCAATTTCACATGGCACATATCCCCCTTTGTATGATACCTTTCTCTCTCTCATATGAAATAATAAATTAATTTGCTTTTTCACTCAATCACTTGAGAAATTAGCTAATAGATTGTTTACAAGGTTTTAAAATTATCTCTTAACCCAGTATTCAATAGTGTCAACTCACTAGCTGAGCTGCGCAGTTGGATGTCAGAATATCATGTGATATTGCTTCAGTTTGCTAAATGAATAATATAATCTGTATAAGTAAAAACAATGTCTGAAAAAAACAGCCCCTGAGGCTTCTCCCAGGAAGAATTTGAATAATATCAGACAATCATAGGCAGCAGGCTATACTTTTCTCCTTTTGCACGAACTTCCAATCTAACATCATAAGTGGGTTCTATGTTAAAATAATAATAAAAGACATTAAGTTACAGATTAATGGGAAAGGAATGAGGATTGTATAGCTTATATTTATTAACGGCTATTTAACAGATTTTCAGTTTTTCTTGTCACATTTATTCTGAGAAGCTGGTAGTTTTCTCTTCCTTAACTCCTTAGCACGTCACCAGCTACAAGCATTATTCCTGACATATAGTGGTGTAAATGAGGTAAAACCAGTGTTCCTGCTCAAAAAAGATGGGCAACCCATTCTTCTGGCCCTGACAGTGTCTGACTCTGGGAGTCTGAGCAGGGCATGTAGCCACTGCAGGATATTGTTACATGCCTCTTCTCTGTCTTGTGCTGCAAATGGTGCTATTTAATGGACCTGTCATCCGATGATATAAGGTCTCCGAAGTTATTATCTGTTCTCTGCAGTCATTGTCAGTCTCACAGTCCAAACCAAATGTTTGTGTGCCTCCACTCACAGTTCAAGAACCAAACAGTAATGGACTGGGTCTGCTGCTGCTCAGCTGTGCTGATGAGTCTAGCCTGGAGCTTCAGCTACCAGCAGCCAGAATAAACTGGAGAACATAATCACTGATCATCTCTTTTCTACCATATGGGAATCCTACCTCACTAATGAGGATTCCTTATTACTGCAAGGACCTTATATTGTGTAAACATAAGGAGCTACTACTGCCCTTGGGTTAGGATCTGAATGGTTTTTAGATTACTGGGGGACAGAAAGGAGAGAAAGGTCAAGAACACCTTCCCAAGCTATAAGGAATTCTGGATAAATATTCCTAAAGTGTTTAAGCTCAACGCCTGTTCAATTTCACCTGCCATTTAAAAGTGTTATTTTCAGTAGCTGCTAATATGTATTTCCTATTTGGAGTTCTCATTCTCTTCCATAGAACAGTTTTTCCACCTGTACAAGGGTGGACTTGTTCATTATGTCCCAATATTGAAAATAATATCTTTAGGCTACTGCTTCATATGCACTAGGCATAGTTTTCATGTACTTGGTCATAGTGGGTCTTGCTCTCCAGTGGAAATTCAATCAGGAAGCAGGAAACATTGCTGTGCCCCTTGCAAGGGTTGCTCTAACTCTGGTGTTTGTACAGTTCATCCTTTTTAAGTCCTTTTCATCCTATCTTTGACTAGGATTATTAGGAAAAGAAAGAAAGTTTTTGCATGTTGAAATATCTCCATGCTTCAAATGGAGACAAGACTCCAATTCCTCTCTCTTGAGTGTTTTCCCCAACCACACTGGAAAAACAAGCTATTTCCATTTCAGAAACACCTCTTGTTTACATGTGGTGCTCTGGCCTGCAATGGCTATATCATGAGCCAGCTGAATTTTTGACCTGACCACCAAGGCACCAAGGGACAATCTCTAACCGAGTATTTGGTCAAACCTGAAGTTAGCACTAACCTGAACTCATAGGATGATTATCTGTGATGGTAACTAAAAATGTGTAAGCAAAGATGGTTCTTAAATGACCAGAGATCTGATTGTGTTCAGAAGACACCAAAAAGTGAACCTGCCAGTCAGTGACTTGGTTATCTTATTTCAGTAGTGGCAAAGTAATAAGCTCACCTGTCCATTCCACAGTCACTGAACAGCTGAATTTATTAGGGCTCTACAGATATTTTTACAGTCTGCTTTGTTTACTGCTACTTTACTTAACATACAGATATTTTCACATAAAGAAAAAACAGTTTTTAATCACCCACAAATAAAATGTAAGTATTCCTACTGAATGGTATGTTAATGGTAAGTTAATTTTTATAGTTCTTTGTCATGAGATGGAACTGAAGTGATTTGTTTAGCCTAAAAGCTATCATCTGTTTACCATCTATTTTTCACTAATTACCCCCCAAAGAGTACTGTTGCTTACAAGAATGCTTTAAACTGTCATTTTACTTACAAGCAGTAATTAAACATTTCCTTTCAATTGCCACAAAATACACAATCTCTTATTATTGTTCCTTTCAATTAGTGTAATTGAGAAATTAATTAAGTTATAGGGAGATTTCTGAATAGGATTTGTTTTCTTAGTCTGTTCTTTATCTTGCACAAATTTGCTTTTTACTGCTTTAAAAAGAGGAGTGAAGCAGCATGAAGACCAGGATCAGTTCCTCTCTTCACAGAGGCAATGACAGGACTCTGATTTAATGAAACAACAATCGGAGCCCCAAGGCATGAAAAGAAAAACATCTCCATGCAACTATCGGTGAAACTGTATCAAATCTAAGGCAAGATGATTTTCTTTCTTAATGAGAAAGACACTGTAAAGATGACAACTTATTTAAAAATATCAGATATGCTGTAATGGCCTCCTTAGAGCTGCCAGTTTTGAAGCGAAATTTAATACCTACCCTGTCATCTTGTACAATTTTCCTTATCTTTTAAACAACTTGACTTTCTTTCTTTTTCCCCTTTTTTCAATTTATTGTGCCAGCAAAAAAGAATATACATTAGAAGAAGTGCCTAGAGAAGGGGAACAGGAGACAGAAGGAGTTATTCCCCACAAGCAGTCTGGGGAAGTGAAGGGGATCAGCTCATCTCTGCTGGGTCACTTCTTCAGTTCAGTTCTGGGCACGAGCAGCAGTTTGTTCAGCTCCAGGATCCACAGTGGGGAAGGACATCTGTTCCTAGGACTGAACTCACGCTGCTGATACCTCTGATGCTGACTCTGAACACAGGGTGACAAGTGTCAATCACCTGTTTTCATTTCAATGGAAGTTTTTTGGAGATGTGTGCTAAGTCTGCTTATCAGCAGCAGTGGTTTACTGTGGCATGGGCTTCACCTCAACCCATTGATCCTGCAATACAGAAACACTGCATAACACTAAATTCAGTGTGTCCCACAATGCCTTTAGCCAAATTGGCATGCTTAGTTGTGAGCATCTCACCCACAGGAAATCCAGTTATTTCAAGAAGCAATTTGAAGTACCCATCTAGAAAAATAATACAGAAAAATGTATAATTGGGTTGAAATTATGTAACTTTGTATCTATTGTTTAATAGTTGCAATGAAAAGAAGAAGAAAAAGTTTTATTAGCACTGTAATTGTTACATCTGCTTGGTGTTGTGCCAACAGCTATACTACTAGCAGCACCAGCATACACAAGACAGAAACGCTGGCACAATACAGCTGCTGATCCTGGTACTTTTGTCTCTGATAAAACCTAATTATGGCTTCCCAGTTCCTTTTGTATTAATTAGTGAAAAATGCCAATTCATCAAAAATATTTTTTTTTAATGGATCCATTTTCACTTTTTTCACTTCCATGTCAAGATACTTGCACAACAATAAGTATATCATGCATGGGAAGGTCTGTTCAAAGCTAAAGGGAGAGACAAAGAGATTCTTCAGTGCATTAAGTTGCTCAGTTATAGGATATATTGCTTTTCTTGACCTCTGATCCAAAAGTGGCCCTCTCTCATTTCACAGCAGTGTCTTAATGATGAGGAAATGGCTCCTCTAGGCTGGGCACCTCCCAGTGTCTTTTCTACTTGGCTATGACATGTGTATGAAGATAGAGGCAGAGAGTTCTCTTGCTCCTCATAGGAATAGAAATAATGATGTACATGACCACGTTTCACCTTGCTTTTCCAAGAAAGTACAATCACTCACATAGAATTAAGGTGGCGGGAAACACAAAGAACCATCCCATGCAGATGGTGCTCGAGGGGAAGAAGGGGGTTGGCTTCAGCCCCTACACAGGGCTGTTGGCTGCAATTCATCCACCTCCTTGCAGGCACTTCACATGCAAACACCTGAGTCAATATCAGACAGATGCAGTACTAAGGTTTTTTAAGACACGTAGGAGCTTAAAGGAGACCAGACAACCTCTGCTCTGAACAGGAAACTTCATTAATACTACTATTATTTTATGAACTATTGTTTAACATATGCAGTGTGAAAGCTTGCATATTTTATTTGAGCATACAGCTAGATACTGTAGCATGATGCAAAGAGCCCTTCCACTTATAAAAGAGACTTGTAGACTTTTATTTTTTTAGTTAATCTAAGATTCTTTGTCAGACTGTTCTGGTCTCCAGCCTCACCTGAACGACTGAGGTTAACATACAGAATCACGTAATATTCATGATTCTGAGCCTTCTTCACCAATAACTGCAACAGTCTTGGCAAACTGCTCTTCATCTTCATGTTCCCAGCTGTTGTGTTTCATTCACTCTTCTAAACTATCTGTGATCTTCTTTTCTTACCTTACTTTTATTATCTAGTCTTGAAGTATACACACTTCAGATACATCCTTAGAGAAGTAAATTTATGGCACCTGAAGGCTTCTCTGATAAACGACAGCCATGGCAGGAAAGTAATACTCCAGGCAACCTTTTGTGCTCTTTTGAAGATCATCATTATAGACCTGATGGTTCCAGAGGAATATGAGCACTAGGATGTATTCTCTTATATTCCAGAATTATGGAACTTATTCACTAGGTACAGAAAAAATCCCTTCAATTTTTAATGACTTAAAGGTAATTGTTTAATTAGAATAAAAATCAGACCTATGAGAATTACAGGCTCTATTAGGGATGGAAAAGCCAATGGAACATTCTGCAAAGAACCCATTTTAAGGCAATTTATAGCTTTCTTCAAGCAGAGAGACTAACAATTCCTGTAATATTTCTGCTTATGAAGATATAGTTCAATGCATCGACCGTTCAATCATCCAATTTAAAGAAAAATAATGTAACTTCTGTGAAATAATACCTTTATTTTCTTTTCCCCCTTCTTGCAGAACAAGAAGGGGAAATTGAGAGAGCTTGGAAGAAGTGGGCAAAAAAAAGAGGCTAATAAAGGGTTCTTAAACAATTCTACAAACAATTCTGAAGACCTAAGGATTCATCACATTTTCTTTCACTTAAAGGAATATGATTTATAAAGTGCATATTTATTTCTTCCTGTCTTAAGTATTTTAGGAGCACTCAGCTCAGCATCCGAAATGTTAGCAAAATTTAGCTTAGAGTCGAGTAAAGAATCCTTTATTTCCAGGGCAAAAGAAGCAATTTGCACTCTAGTACGACTGGCTGTAAGTATGACAGTCTGCCATGGATCTTGTTTCACCGTGCCAATTGATAATTCACTTCTATTCTGAACTAGTACCCTAAACACCACTACCAGCACTGACAACGGTGTCTCATGGAAAGGCTGCAGTGCAGGATCCCTGGTGAAGCTGAGGAGGCACCTGCATAGCCCTGCCACGGAGGGTCCTTCCTGGTGGGGAACGTAAGTGTTTGGCTTTGTTTAAAAAAATTTCTGGTTTTGAAAGGTTTGGGTTTTTTTTTTTTAAAAAAAACCAGCCTGCAAGAGATAAAAGATCACCAGGCCCCTTCTCAGTCCTCCTGACATATTTGTCCTAGACCACAAAGTTTTGTGTGATGGCCATGAAATTGCAGGGAAACCTTGCTAAGAGAACAGCAGTGCAAGCCCTATAGAGAAAGCCACACCTGGGCTATGAAAAAACACAAGTAACAAGGTGCTGAGGCAAGAAAAGCCTTTTCATTTGTATTTTGTTTTTAAACTGAATCTGCAAAAGATCTGGAAGAATTCAGAATGTCTTCCCAATAAATCAATATATTTTAAAGCTGTATCTGAAATTTTGAGTAGTCATAATCAAATACAACACAAGGGCTCTACAATGATAATTCAGAAACAGAATATGGCTTCCACTAAAACTTCAGTGTTATGTAAAAACCTCACTATAAGTAATAACTACCTGTGGTAACCTAATGATTTTAAGGGTTAAAGCAGCAACCACTTCAAATATAAGCTGGCACTTCTTTCTGTTTTTAACACGGCAAATTGATGGCTGAAACAGAAGCCCTCTCTGCCACCCAGTGAGAGGATGTCAGACTATATGTTGTATATAATGTAAGTTACAATGTTAAACTTTGTTTTGAGCAATTTTCTGCCTTTAGCCCTGGTTTGTTACAGAAACCCAGGCTAACACACTGAGGAATGGCCTTCGGCTGCCGCGCAGAGACAGCTCATTTTCTCAGCCTGCCTGATTGATCCTTCCTCCGCTCAGAACTGCACTGCAAATTTAAAAGTCACATGCAATGGGGCATACACCTAATATTAATGGATATGCCACAGTACAGTGCTTTCATTATTCACTTTCCTCGCCCCCTTTTTCTGCTTTTTCACATTATTCTATGTAATTACATCACTGCACCCTCCCCAGGAAGCTCTCACTTTCTTGACGTTAAGTGATACAGAATCGTTTGGAAAATGAAAGCTTTCTTCTCCTGCCACGGCAAGCGTGGTGCAAGGTTTAGGTGAGTGATCCTATCTTCTCTAAATCCCACAAAACAGACTCTTTTTGTTGAGGGTTTTGAGGAAAAAGAGGACAAATGGTCTCTGCCCGATGCAGAGGCTGCCTTAGAAAGAGACATGGGGTTGGGAGGAATTCTGGTAGACTGAGAGACTGTGGAAGAAAATAAAGCTGAGGTAAAAACAAGGAAGAGTTAAGGTTTATGTCTGTCCCAAATAATTTCTGAGTTTGGCACTATTTTACAAGGTTATACTGTTCTTTACTATCTTACATAAATCATGAACTCTTGCAGAGCAAGAGCCTGTTTCTTAAATATTTTGCAAACAAATCTAAACCACAATCTTTTGGCAATAAAAAACTATCTTTTCATTTACTGAGTTACATATACTATTGGTTTTATTGTGCTATCGCTTTTCAGTGAGAGTTACTCTCTGACTTTAATAGCTTTGTTTTAAAATCAATGGACCAATACAGTCCACTGGAGTTTTAAATCTCTTTTTCCCTTTTTATACTAGTCCACTTACTTCCTTGCAGATTTTTTTTTTTCCTAGCAACACTGTTTGAAGAGTAAATACTGTTGCCTGCCTTAAGGTGCACCTGATGGAGCAGGCATTATCAGATGCCATCCTGTCTCTGCCCATGCAACCCAAAACCTCTTGGCTGGCTGAGCTGGGTAACGTGTAAGTAATCCAGGTAATCATTTCTATTGATCGCCCTCACTTCAGTTCTCTTCTGTTATTTTATTTGCATTGTTCACACATAGAAGCTGCTGTTCGAAGTGAAGGGATATGCAGGTGGAAATAGAAGGCTCATCTCTATCTCTTTGCCGAAAATTCAGAGTGTATGTCAAATGATTTCCTAATTTCTTTCAGATAACATCATGTACTGGCCAATGAGAGGTTCTTCTCAGCCATCAAAAATTCCCTCATTACAAGCTCCTCTGTCTACCACAATTCTTTCCTAAAACAAGCCAATATCCTCTTCCCCTGGTGCAGTCCCTTTGCTTTCTTCTTCATCCTCACTTCACATATTCTTTGGCTCCTGCTATTTCCAACTGGTTTTTTCCTTGCAGGCATACCACAGGAAAAAGCCTTTGGGGATGCCTTTCCACTACCTCTGTTAAACGGACCAGTCATCTTTTGGGGCTGTCTGCCTCAATTTTCCTTTGAGTTAGCCTTTTGGGCTGCCTCTGGTGTCAGTGGTTCTCCTGGCTGAGGCGAGGCCATGTCCATCTTCAGATGCTGCCTGATGGTCCCCAAATGTAGGCAGAAAAATGCCTATTGCTGAGCAGGAGTGAAGCAGCAACAAAGACAGCTGGACTTCTTCAGCCAGGTGATCACCCACTCCTCTCACATTTCCTACAAAATCAGGGGAAACAAAGGCCTATGCCTAAAAAGATGCTTAAAAATGAAGAAGGATAGGGAGGTATCTTATTTAGGGGAATTAATTCCATTAAACTCCAGTCACCAGCTCCTTCATATGTCTAATAAGAAACACCTAAAGACTTCACTTCTCATTTAAAAAAGACTCAGTGCTTTTCTGAAAACATTATAAAATTACTTTTACATTTATATCAAATTCTGAAGTGAAGCTCTGCCTGAATATATGCAGGCATCCAGCTCTGCCCATAATAAAAGGAATCTGATGAGCAAATATTTTGTCTAGAAGGAGATTGTATAGATGCATATCTGAAAATGACATTTTCCTAACCCCAAACTGTAAAACCATAGAAGTGTGAATTTTTATGAAAAAATGTCCTTTTGTTATGCTTTAGTAACTAGTGTTCAGAAAAATACGTTCTTAAGGTTTTGTTCTTTTTTTTTTTTTGGTTGCAGAAGATGGCTGGAAAAGGTAGGTCTAGTGTATTTTATTAAAAAAAATGGAGATAAAAGCATTCTACTTCTATATTTATTACTGTGTCTCTTTTCTAATAAAGGTTTTTTTAATTCGTGTTACAATATTTTTCAAGGTTACAAACCACTTGGACTAAACTGTTAATTTAGCATACAAAATAATAAAAAAGGGGTTTGAAAACATTCATTTGCAGAGAAAAGGTTTTGGTCATTCTGCTATCCTCTGCACTCCAAAGCATTTATAAATATTGCATGTCTTCGTTATAAAAATTATTATGTCTTCAAGGTAGACATGCTCTAATTACTTGAATATTGAGAAATAGGGTGAGGCTGAGAAAGAATTATCAGTTAAAAGTCAATATAGAAATAATCGATCCTTCTTTCTTCCCTTGTTCCCTGATAAGGTAAAGGAAAAATACCCCAATCTTTTACAGCAAGGATTATTTTCTCCCTCCTAATATTACATTAGATAATATTGACTGCTATTTCCTTCTACCCATCTACAGGACATAAGCACAATAATTCTAGTACAACTGGGATAATTGCTACCAGTTATATCTATCTGGTGTGAATCAGAGAGTTTTCTCTCGCCAAAAGGCGATTTGTGCTATATTTGAAAAGAAACTTTGAAACTCAAAACTTAGTTCCTTGTTTTTTGTTTCCCTCTCTTCTTTTTTTTTTTAACCTATTTAATGTGTGAACCTATGGTAATTACTGTGGAAAGAAAGCAGATTGTGTGTAAAATCTGACTCCGGTATAACTTCATGCCTTCACAGCTAATTTTATATAGTCATCATGAACATGGCTGAAATTGTAATGAGCTTGCTCTGCAGTTTCATATGGAAAACTGTTAGAAACCTAATCCATAATGCAAGACAGCAGAACACTTTATAGGTAAATTACCCACAACACAACAATAAATCAAAGACAGTCCCATCTGTCATTTCAGAAGCAGTGGGAGTCTATTACAGTTTGGCACAGGTATGATGCAGCCGGGTGAAGAGCACTTGGCTTGCACAGGCCTGCTACGGGGAGGAACCAATCGCCTTCAGAGAGATGAGAGGCAAAAATAACCAGCCCTGTTACCCCAGCAAGATGGGCTGTAACGAGGAGCTAAAACACAATAATGAAGTGTCAGGACAAAAGAGGAGAGCAGTCTAGTGAGAACGTTCTGACTGACATACATTCCTCTCCAAAGTCTCACTCTCAAACCAAACATAATAGTTCAACTTGTAAAGAAACAAACGTTCATTTTTTTATTGCTGCATCATTAAAGGTGAGTAACTTCTGATTTTTGACTGGGAGAGGGAAAATAATTTTTGTCCTTACTTGTTGCAATACTATCTATTGTTCTTTCCCATTTCAAAAATTGGGAAGACCAATGTCAATTTCATAAGTATGCACAGCTAAAATACAGATAATTATTACAAAAATAAATTGATAAAGATGAGAAAGAGAAAGCAAGTGATGGCAGTGAAGGTCTTATCCTGACACAACAAATATTTTCATGTTCAACGAGTAAGTTTCTGTCTGCACAGCCCACACTTATTCTCACAGCCGTATTTACATATTCATTTTTATGTCAGTGGGTTGGTTTCATGATGGCCTTAATTATGCATCAAATTATTTAAAAGATGCACATAAATAAAAGAATTAATATACCTACAATTTCTATTATGTGCATGTTCTTTTAAATAACAGTATGTGTCATATGAAATTAAGTATCTGAAAAGCTTTTTCTGAGATGCAGCTGTGTGGTTTTTCCCTTTCAGAATGTTCAGTGATACCAAATATCTTTTAATAGTTTCCTTTATTCTAATAAAGGAATATTGGTCCTTGCACTTTCTGCAAGGACCAATAAGACTCACAGAAGCTAGGAATGCTACATCCATCCATTTAGCAGCCTGTGACCTGATGAATGCCAAAACAGCAGAAGATGACTCAGAAATAATCCAAAAGTCAAGATTTATAGACCCTTTTCTAAGTATAAGACAGCCTGGACTTCCAAATAAAATCACAAACCCAAGAATTATAACTACCAGAAACAATCCACAAATACTGTGGTATGCAATGACTCTCAGTCATGCCTAAATATTTAGGGAATAAAGAATTTTCTCCACAATACTGAGATGACTATATAGCTTTTGATACAATCAATACTTAGTCCTGAACTTCTGACATTGTACAAAACTGTTAGCAACTCGTGTATGATCATTCATAAAACACTTCAAAAATTGTTTTAAATTTAAAATGTAATTTGTTATTTAAAATACTGCATTGTGGCAAAGCTAAATAAGATATACATCTGTGCAAGCTGATGAGAATTTTCTAAAAACTCGCGAAACTATAGGCTGATAGTCAGCAAAAAGGTTTTGCTTTATTTTCTCCCCTCCTTTTTTTTTCCAATTAGGTATAGCTTCAGGATAAAGAAAACCAACCCTCATTTTCCAACATAAAATAATTCCTTTGAGGTGGCAAGTATACTGTAGCACTGCTGCATAGAAAATACAAGATTTATCTTCCAAGTGGCTCATCTTCTCCAGCAGTCTGGACATGACCTATTGCTAAAATTATGCTTCATAAATGAAAGCAGACTATTGTTAAGTAAAGAGTCACAGAACATGTTTGTGTTACAGTATTGTCAGACTTTCTAAAAACTACTATCAGACCAGAAAAGCAAGACTTCCATTTTTAAAAACCATGTGAAAATCATGAAAAGCTACTGAACTTAGAAATCAGTAACTTAATGAGTACTATGCTGCTCAGATCAGACCAGATCCAGCAACAACATTCTAAAACTCCACTATTGCAAGTTCAGCTGTGTGTCTAAAAGTCAGGTTCTGCAATTTCTATCTTGAACATCTGTTCAATTTCAGGAAAAAGAAAAGCCATAAAACTAAATTTTCAAAGATTTTCATGAATGGCATATAATATGTAGGCAATGGAAACTTCTTCATCTGTTTCACACTATTTCATCTGACTCTTGACCCCAGCAAGGGCAAGCTGACAAAAGAATATTTACATGTATATGGATATTTGTATTTAGTTTAATAAGATATAGATATATACACACCAAAAGCTGGTGTGAGCCTAATTAAATAGTGATGTGGTCTTGCCATAGTTCTTCCTTTCTTAGGAATTTCCATCGTGACTAGAACTGCCATTTCACAGACTCCTATGGAAATACACCTGTCCCTGATACTTACAGATGAGATAGTTACAAATATCTAAAATTTTCCAGAAAACTTTCCTAACAACCAAAGCAGTATTAATGAACTCACCAAGAACTTGGTATCTGCCTTGTTCCACTCTCAGTTTAACCACCAAGTGCTTGAAAACTTAAGCAAACAGGGAACTGCTGTCTTCCATTCCTCTTTAAGAAAATGCAGAGGCATCACTGGCTGAATGAGTGGCTACCAAGCCTTGCTCTACTCTGTGGCAGAGCCTGCCCACTGCACCCTAAAACAACTGCTCAGAGAAAGAAGCCTGAAGAGGAGGTTCCCCATTTTGGAAGGGAGGACCTCAGATGTGTATCACTGCACAAGGTGATGGAGCACATACCACAGCCTCTTGGAGGGGAAGGAAAATAGGAACATGCTTCATCCACGGCTCCCCCAAGGCACCCCAAGGCACTGCTACGTCTTGAAATGCAGATTGAGTATCTGCCCATGGACTGCATGGACAACTTAGATATCCAAACTGGAGCTGTGAGGGACAGACTTGAAAAGCTGGGACAAGGCCTTGCACTGCAAAATCTAAAGCTGCCCTGCTGCCCTAATTCTGTTACACATTTTTAAATGTTTCTTCTGATGCTTAAGAAATGACAAAGGAGCAATCTCAGCTTCAAATCCCAATGCTGTCTGTATAAAAATACACAATACCACATAGGTGTGTAGTAGTTGCTTACTACTTACAACTTACTGGCTGCTTTTAAATTAACTGTATACAATTATTGCTTTTTCTCTGTAGAAAAGTACATTTAGGTCCTTTTCTTCTTTTGAACTAGACTGATTTCACTGATGAAAGTTAAAGACCATAAATTAAGAGATAAAATAAAAGCAGAATATGGGGTTAGAAGGAGATGTCCTTGGGGATACTGGAAACAGTTACAATTTTTTTCTGATTCCTATGATACATATATGGTTGAATTAAATATTTATTATGTCTCTTATACCACTTGCAGCTGGTAAAAGTGGTTAGGTTCTTCTTTCTGTTTTCGAGACCTTGTGTGGGCTGAGTACTATTAGAGAAAAAAACAAAATATACAAAATGATACCATAATGAAAGTAGATCAGTAAAATAAAATGAAAGAATAAAAAAACCCCAGCTAATACCCAGTATTTTAACAATCCAATTTAACAATCTTTAATGCTATGAGACAATCTGTATGCTACTACAAATCTTGCCTCTATTAGCTTGTTTTTCCTGGATATTTTATGCCCATGACAGACTGCAACAGAGAAAATATTAACCTATCTTCAATCTTGAAAATTCAATGACATTCACAGCATTAGGTGAACATCTTCCTATTAAGAACTGCCAACATTTAAAGGAAGAAATGTGTAACTAATGATCTTCACCTCCTTGTCAAGTGACTGTTATTTTGCCTCCTTTGTCTCACACTAGGTTATTAACAAGTTTGGCATATGCATTTCTGGTTCTTTCAAAAACCATTGCCTCTGCAAAGGCAAATATCTTTGAGATGTGGTGACTTCCTAGACATTAGAAAATGTCAAAGGTGTTGTCATTTAGCATATTGGTTTTAGTTACTACTTCATTCATGTTTGACTCACACCAAAGTTAGGAAGGAGAGTGCTAAGATGCCATTGATTTATTGGTTTATTCAGTTCTTTTATAAGGTAGAATGATCCGTCAAACTTTATTACTGAAAAGAGAATATGAGTTGAGTATACCTGGCTTGGACATCTTTCTCCTTTGTCAGGTATTAGCCCGTCACTAATTGATATCAGGCTCTGATGTATGTATTAAATCTGAGAGGCATTTTTTTTCTGTGAGAACAGTTCCACTACATCAGCAGAAAAAGCCTTAACTTCGTCAGTGAGCAGAATGTATCAATGCATTCTTTTTTGCACCACTTCTTGGTGTACAAGCTTATTGTCCACCTCCTACATTTGACGGCTTATAATCACCCTTCATTTTCTCTGATACATTATGTCTTTGGCCCATAGGAGTAAATATGTGGAGCAAGATTTGCTTCCTTACCATATTTTGACTTCCCTCAGCATGTGCAGTGCTTGGCACAGGTCAAATTCTTAGATGGTGTTTGACATATTTGGCTTAATGATATCTCCTTCTTGTTTTCCTGTGCTTAGTTCTTCCATTTTGAACTATATTTATTCTAGTTTTGCATACTCTGAGCTTTGAAAGGATCTGAATGACGGAGATTTCAGCAAATATTTCACTTCTGGCTGCTTGCAGTGTGAGAGGGACCAGAACTTTCCTTCTATTAGTTGCATTCCACAGATACATTTATGGTGTCATTCTGACAAGAATTAAATAACAACCTCTTTCTTCACCTACCCTATCATTCCATGTTGCCTAGCAATTCATGTTAATTTCGTTATTTTCCATAATTCTTATAAGGAAAACAATGGAGCTAGCAAATGTACAACTGTAAATATATATAAGCCTAAAAAAAAGAAGTTGATCTTAGCCCTTAAGCCCAAAAAAATAAAAAAAATTCTCACTCTTCTGATTTTTTAATTTCAGAAGGAAAAAAACCCCAATACCCTATGTAAAAATAGATAATGGAGTATATTAAAACTCTGAAATCTGTAGCTGGACATTTCATCTACCTTTTCCTCAAAGTCTCAGATAAGTGAAATATAAACAATTTTTATCTGCCAGTATTTTAGAAAACATGACGACAAAATGTGTAGCACAAACTGGTCTTTGAAATATCCATTTATCTAGTTTGCAGAGTAAAGAAAACTACAGAATATTCATTAGGAATATATAGTAATGGCTTATATATCTTATGTTAGAATCAAAGATTTATTTCAAAGTGTAATTAAACTCTGATAAAGCAAAGGTCAAGAATATACAAACATGTCTGTATAGTTGTTATAGCTGATACTACGTATATAATTGCAGGGTCTCAGAAATTAGTAGAAAAAAATTCTTTATTCAAGACATCATTTGTCTCTAGCCCTTAATAACTGGCATATGAATTGCTTCCAGAAAATGAGAAACGTTTTTTCTAAGGCATAGAAAGATGCAATTTCTGGCTCATTTCTTACATTTATGATGGACAATGCCATGCTATTTTTTTACCTCTGAAGTCAGGAAACAAGAAGTAAAAACAAAAGGAAGAATGAAAGTGTTGAGAATTGCAGGCACTGAAAAAGGCCAGATATTTCTATGCTTATGTTTAATAAAGTGTGTGCATAAAATCAGAACAAACAAACAAACAATAAGTTTTGTTTGCGGTTATGCGAAAACATGAGAAATGCAATACTGCTTGACTGATGCTGGGTTTTAATTTACACCAGAAGCACAAATGAAACTGGCTTCTCTCCGCACAGTCTAAAATATATGGATATGTTTTACACATGTATTGTATTTCTGATGCTCAAAACATTGTGATATAGTGCTGCCGCCAGCAAGGTCTGAGGATAATGATTAAGATGAGATTTCAGGTGGATAGAGACATTTCTTCTAATTTCTAAAATCTGTGTGTATGTGTGTATATATGTTGACCCTAACCTCTAATGAAACTGAAGTTATACTTCATGTCCATGGTTATGATGTTTCTGTCCCACAGCTCCCTAGAAATGTCCCATTTGGATAAAAATTACTTTCCTTCCTGATCACAGAACAGACCCAATGAGCCAGTTGGGTTACACAACCCACCAGGATTAGCCCTTTGACATTATACTCAGATGAATAAGGGGGTTTCATGTGGTCACTGGCAGAACTCAGATTTTTGGATGTTTTAATCCTCATCTATCCTCTCTTTCTAAACCTGCCATTCTCACTTATGTTTCATGACACTACACTCTGTGAAATTTTTTGCTTGCAAACTTCTGTTTTGAACAGCTGTTTTGTCAGCCACAAGCTAATTTTTCTGTCACTGAACTTATGGCTCATCCTTTACCTCTTCCTGTCTCTCGTATATTGAACCCATGATCTTGCTGCAATTTGAGCTTAACAAAACCAAATGTTAACCCTTTTTCACCCACACACTCTCATTTCCTCCCTCTTTGCTTCCTTGTAAAGAAAACGCCCCAATCCATCTTTTTTTTTTTTCCCCTCTCTCTTTCTTGCCCAGCAAATTCAGGTCATTCCTCTTCATCCTCAGCATATACCAGGGTCACCCTCTTTGCTATTTAGTCTCTGCCAGGTTTCTCCCTCAGGTTTGTGTTACATCATACTGTGATTTCTGCCCAGTTTGCCTTTCTGGACCTTGTTATGGACATATGCCAAATACTATTGCTCAGGCTGTGTTTCTTATCAGCTGATGTGAACTCTGATTTCACTACTTTGCTCAGCTGACCTCTCTCCTGGCATGGCCTCTCCTGTTTCTCATTTACTATAATAACAAATTTTGTCATCCTTTAAGCACCTCAGTAAGTCTGCACATTCTTTTTGTCCTTTGCTGAGGTTCACTCTGATACTTTTTTCCTTATGCCATCATTCCTAGCCATATTTTCCAGTTTCATACCTTCACCAACACTTGTCTCTGATTTTTATTACACAACTGACAGTTTTAATTAGTACTTATTCCAGAAACTTCCCACCCTGTACCCATTCATGTCTCTTTAATTTCAATCTTACATGGAATAAAACAACCTTTTACTTCCTGCTTCATAAAGAACTCCCTTCCACTAACCTTTATCTGCTTTTCTACCCTTTGGCCACAATCCGTTTTGACCTTGGAGAGGACCTTACAGGTCATGGACTAGCATGTCAACAATACTGTTACAAAGCAAACAAAGACCTTTTCTGAGCACTTCTCTGAGGAAGTTACAAGGAAAACTAATTGATATGGTCTGGCCCTCATTTAAAGGCCATTCTTTTGACACGTTCAAGGGTTATCCCTTGACTGCACTCCAAAGCAATGACAGGAAATTGTACAGACACGCCTGAGCTACCAAGCTCAAGGCCCTTGTTCAAGCTACCCAAAGTACCCACAGAATGTAGCAAAGGGATACAAAGCAAGTCTGAAGCAAGGTACAGAGCTTTCACAGAAGAGTTTAAAGAAGTTGAACATCAAGAACTGGCTGCTCTCTAAGCAAAGTAGATCCATGCAGAAATATATTGAGCTCACAGAGCGTTCTGAACTCCTTCGTGTTCAATGACATCTGCCACAGGATTCAGACACTACTAGATTATCTCATGTAAAGCCATACCGCCTCGTCCACAGTTGAAACATCCCACTAATCTGTTTCAGAATTTGAGGAACTGTGAGAAAACGTGTTACCTTCTCCTGGTATTGTCGTCGCGAGGAATCCAGCGACTGAATGAGGGCCGTGGCATGGCCCACAAACATGGCGTAACAGGTGGCGCCCACGATCATGCTCAGCATCGTTATCCAGAGGTCGGACATGCTGACGGGGGCACGGGCTCCATAACCGATGCAGAGCATGTGGCTCATGGCTTTGAAGAGTGCGTATGAGTACTGCTTTCCCCAGGAGTCGTTCTGCAAGAAAAGAGACAAGTGACTGAGCCTGCGAGCAGCTGAAGAGAAAATTACGTTTGTACCTGTATAGTGGGGTCATAGATTGCTGGCTCTGAAAGTCTAGTCTGCTAATGTATCCTCTATGCTTGAGAAGAGATATTCCTTCTAAATTAATTGCTAGATAAAGTGTCAGAGATTCTGACATATAATACTTATCACAGTGAGATGACATAAAATTGACTATTTTTAATACATGATTGTATTCTTAAATGTGGGTGTTAGCCTAATTACAAGGAGACTAAAGGTCATCATTTTATTTTACCACCCATGGCAGATGGATTAGAAAAAGCTGAGTTCTCAGACTTATCAAGCACAATAAGGCAGTATTTTGTTTTATAATGCAGGAACATACTCCTATGGTCCTATTTCTTTCTTTTTGGAATTGTCAATTCTAACATACAACCATATTCACCTTACTAGCTTGCTTTCACTTTCCAAGGACAGAAAAATATAGTATTATTTGTTCTAATGTCTGCTTATCCTGATGAGGTTTTTTTGTGATATTGTGTTTATACTGGAATTATCTCAATGGAAAAGAAGTCTGTTTATTCTGCATCATAGCAAACCTATGTTCATAGCCACAGTCTGTGAAAATCTGCTCCAAAAAGAAGAAAAAAAGGTGATACCTAGGTCCTGCATTTCTGATGCGTAGCTACCCCTTCCCAGGCTCTCTGGTAGACTAGAAGGACATGACATCTCACTCACAGGCTTTTAAAATTGCAAAGATGTTGGCAGCATCCTCCCTTTAGCTTTATATACAGACAGTCAAAGGGGCTGTTCCCAGCAAAAAGACAGCTTAACACATTCTAAAAAGCCCTGGGACTCCTTGTCAGATTTTTCTGGTTTTTTAGCCAAAGGAATGAAACAAGAACAGGGAGACAAACTGTGCTTGCAGGCGCGCAGCACACATGAGAAAACACAGTATTTACCACAAAAACAACTGAGAACAAATTAAAAAATGAAGAAGTTAAGAAGAAAGAACCGGGATGACATGAGAAAGATTAGACAGTTATACAATATAGTGTCTAATATATGGGACCAAAAATAATAAACCTGTTAACATAAATCTCCAAATCAGCAGTAGCATTTATACATAAAATTTATGTATGAAATATCAATATTTGTGTCTCTCTTCTACCAATACAAGCTTTACTCAAATGCTCTTATTTTTCAAAGAGCTGCAAGCTTGCTCTCTTGCCATTTAAATGCCAGGGTTACTAACTACCCTTGTGCTTTACATCTATTAAAATGTTTTTGCGAGACCCCCTATCAGCCTAAATAACTGGTAACAGAAAATAAGCTGCCAGCTGTTGTATTGAAGATGACATAGTTACTACTTATTCACTAATATAATAATTTTAAAAATTAATGGTTTCTCTGCACTTACACTTGTTTCACATTGTAAGTTAAATCTTTTCAGATTGGTGAGCTGTTGCTTTTTCACAAGATAAAATTTTATGTCATAAATACAGCTAAGGAATAGGTTTTAAGTGTCTATACTTAAAAAAAAAAAGAAAAAAGAAAATGATCTTAGATATCTGGGAGTCAGGTGGGTTTCAGTGACTAATAAGGAAATAAGTTTTCTATTGTTTCAAACCTTTAAAAAGTACTCAAAAAATTAAAGAATTTAAGAAGCTTCCCTGAAAAATTTGAGGTTCAGGATTGAACTACCCAGTTAAGAGCACAGAAACTCCTTACCATTGGGGTCACTGCAGGTATTCTAATGCAAATTCCCTGTTTCTCAGGAAAGCAACTTAGAAAAATTAAGGCTCTATTTATTTTGAAGACCTCTCCTTCCATCTGGCATCAAACTCCTTTGTGTAGAAATAATTAATAATGAAATTGTTAGAGACCCATATCAAATGCTTTAGCAGTTGCTCTTTATATAGATTATATTGGGAAAAAGAATAAACTGCATGCTACACGAAATGTATTGAGGGTTTTTTAAGGCTACAGGTAGCATTATTAAAGCCACAGTATTCATAAGGTTGTAAGATCAAACCTTCAGTTCCTTTAGGGCTCTGTAAAGTGGATCTTGCTTCTAAACTTTTTAGCATAACTATTATAATCATTAAACAAAAATAAAAGCTGATCTTGATCCTGCCTATGAATATTTTCTATCATATCCTTGGTGTGATAAATCTCAATTAAAATACTTTCTATAAAATTATATTTTTATATGAAAGTCTTCGAGTTAGTCTAAGCACTGATGGATTTTATTTCTTGACTGAGATACTTTCCAAGTCTGTGAATCACAGTTTTAAGTAAAATACCCCTGTCTTAAGAAAGAATAAGAAAATGGAGGTGAGGAGAAGCAATAAGAAACAAAATACAAAGAATGTCTCCTACTAACAGGGCAACAGGGTGAGTGAAAAATAAATTAAATACTACTAAAGACGTGTTACCATAAGGGAATAAGTGGGAACAAGACAGCTGAAATGACAGAAGAGAAATAACTAAAAATGTAAAACAAAATAAACAAACATATATTTAACTAAGTATCTGCCTTTCTTTCTATCTATCTATCTGTCTGTCTACCTATCTATCTATCTCTCTATCTCTCTATAAGCCAAGGTGTGACCAACACCTCAGACAGACACAACTGCACCTGAATCCAGAGTGGAGGTCAGGGCAGTCTCAAATGGCCATTTTTTATACAAGTAGCATCAGCTTTTGCTGTGTAATTTGTTATAGACCATGTTACAGGCTAGGCACATTTCAGATTTTGTGAATGGATGGTTCTGAGCAGCTGGTTCTCAGATAGGTAGAAAGGCTTTAGCAAAAGGAGAGGAAAAAAAAAAAAAGACAGACAAAGCATCTGATTTCAACTCCATGTGTCTGAGGATTTTATTGCCAAAAATACTTGCCAGTGTGTTTTTGTTTCTTTTCCTTAGTAATGATGGGTTCTTGTAAAATCAGGTGCAAACACTGGTCTTTTCAGTATCTTTGGGGATATTTTTTTAAAATACTGTTCAACAAATACGATTGTGGACGGTACAGATTACAGTACAGTTACTTGTGTTGTTCAATAATTTATTCCATATATAAACCACTTAAAAAGAACATTGATTCTAGCATCAAATCCTTTACATCATGTATGTTGCAACCAACACTACTAAATGAAATAATAATTATTTAATTGTTTTCCTATCAGTGTTGCATAACCTAAGGGTTTGGCAGGAGTAAAGCTAACTTTGTTTCATTGTGAGTGGTTGGAATTTTCCACAACCTTGCTCCAACATGCTGCTCTTTGCTGTACAAAAGTGAGGCGTGGCCATTCCTCTGCTACTAGCCTACCGTGTTTTTTTTTNTGTTTGTTTGCCCTCCGCTTTTTTTTTTTTTTTAATAAGAAGCAATTTTGCACCTCAATCTCTGCATAATGAGATTTTTACATAACACATTCACAGATAATATCCCATAGTTAATAAAAGCTCATTCTATGAAATCAAAAATCTTGTCTTTATACAGTCATCTTTTCTTCAGTGCAATCTTAAATATTAATATTTATATAAATACATATTAAATGTTTCCCCAAATGGTCATATTCTGTTTTTAATGTATAGATTAAAAAAACCCCAACAACAACCACAACAACAACAAACCCCCCTACAAGCTGAAAAAATCACCTACCAATTAATAAAAAAGGGCATTTAATTTCTTAGTTGACAATGAGTTGATCACTGTTTCCAGATTAGCAGTAATCGGTTTAAAAACTTTTAAATGAAATGACATTAATTTGGAAAAACTATTAAAGACTGTAATTGTGAGAAATACCAAAGCTGTTTATCCAAGGATTGATTACATAATCTAGCTTGATGACATTAGGAAATCTTCACATTTGTGAGAGGAATGGTCACTGATCTTTTCCAATTAGTTCTGTAAGTATATACATTAACTTCACAGTTATTCTGAAGAATGCATTAATTACAGGGCACTTCTGATTTTTAAAAATCTGTGTCCAAGTCTTTTCCTTCACCTCAGGATGATATGGTTTTCCCCATAATTTCACATAAGACTGCTACAAATATATTCTTGTAAAATTAACTTTTCACCTCTAAAAGAAATAAATCACAGAAAGGCCACATGGCACCTTCTAAGAGACAACAATAAAAGGCAAATTATTTTTCTCAGAGGATTAAGAAAGGGTTTCTATTTTACTGTAATCTACAGAGGTTTTCATCAAGAAATTTTGTTGTCATAAGACAAATCAATTCCACTCCCATATTGTAGTCATTTCCTCAGGCACAGCTTATCTTCCCCCAGCCATATCCTTGCACTGACATATAAATTGATTTAGAAATCTCGTACCAAGGAGCCTATTACACAGACAGTAATGGTTTCCTCATTTTTGCCTCAGTCCCTTTTTTCTTTCACGTCACAGTCACTGCAGGTGTCACAGAAACGGTTCTGTCAGTTTCCAAGGGCATGCTTGACACTCACGGAGCAAAGATTGACTTAATAATTAAGTGAAATGGTTTCTACAAGGATCTTGAACTTATGCTCACTCTCCCTTTCGAAATTGTAGTAAGAGTGGGGAAGTAGCCTCTCCCTATCTGAAAGAGCTTGCCTTATCACTCACACGCATTCTTTCATGCGCACCACTGTCTTTAGGTTCTTCTGAAAGTAAGTGATGTCTGAAGGAAGATCTGCACAGGATAGAGATAGTTAGTCCCTACCCTAGTAAATTAAAAAGTATCAGAAAGCATTTCCAAGCTCTAGAAGTTGGTTCCCATGGTTTCACTGCCAGGAATGCCCCTGGTCTAACACTGGCCCCACAGCACTCTCCCAGGCAACAGCAGGTGTACTTTGGAGCTGGTGTAGGTGGGGAACCCTTCCTTCTAGGCAGCTGGCATGAGCCTGTCCTGTGCTGAAACCCAAATGAAATTAATACTATGGACATAGTATGTAGCTCCTAAACCAGTCCTACCCCAGTGCCTATCAAAAGTGGGCACTTTAAATTTATTTATGACCATGGAGGCAGCTAGACAGTCCATAAGTAAGCCCTCTGGTTTTAGCATTGTCATAGGAAGCTATTGCACAAAATTAATGTCAAGTTAGGGATGGGGCTTCAAAGGTTGAAGAAAGGACAAAGCATCCGTGGTGGCAGAGACTGTAACGAAATAGTGGACCTGAGGAAACATCTGCCTAAAATCTGGGGTGCATGAGCTACGGCTGGTCAAATTTACTGTAAAACTTACAGTCTTTTCCATCAGGAATTCAATTAAACTGTATTTATGTCTTATATAGCCATAATATGAGCTATGGCTATATCCTTATTTGCAAGTCATTATTTTCAAGTTTCTTAAAGACTTCTTAAACTTAAGAGTTATTTATAATTTGACTAATCAAAAAGGCATGCTAAGAAAAGGTTATACATGCCTGTTAGTGAAATTTTTATCAGGTATTTTTATCAGCTAGAAAAAAGGTCATATGTTTGTTTCCCTCTGTGAACTAGTTATGTGCACATAATATGACATTAGAACTGGGCCTCTGTATTGAATATATCATTTCCCCAGCAATCCATATATATATTTTGATATAGATTTATAGTTTACATTCTTTTCCATCAGGAAGGTGCATAATTTTCTGCCTCTGGTATCATACAGTACCTTAGAATTACACATTAGTTAAAATCTCAGACAGGAAACTGGAGCAAAATATCATCTTAGCATTTCAGCTTTTAAGGAAGTTGTTTGAATTCACAATGAATAACCAAGTTGGCCAATGGGAAAAGTGTCTAATATTCACTGTTTCAAAACTCATGCAATGGTGAATGCAGTATCATGTAAAACCTCTAGTTCTTATCACAGCTGTTTCTGCTATGAATATCTTGTTTTCTAAAACTTGTAAACAAAGGTAAGGTGGGATCAGACTTGGAAGACTAAAAATCCCGGTGTTCTAAAATTCTTAAGAAGTGAAAGGAGGAAGAGTCTATTTTAGGAAGCATGCAAGCATGTATGATTTTAAACAGAAAAACCCTGAATTGGTAAGCTCAGTGAAATAAGCAGATGTCTTCAGAAACTTCTGAACATTTCTGTCTGCTGATACGTGCACAGATAACAGATGGTGTAAGTGACTCAGCGTATACTTTCAAGAGCGGTACTAGCAGAAAAAAACCTAGAAATTGTTTGGCATTGCGTACCACAGGAAAAGAAGTTTGACTGGAGGAGCAATGACTAAATATTATATATTTACTCTGTTCAGAATACTTACATGACTTTGCTGTCATTACAGCTTGTTCATGTTTTGGTGCTATGTCTTTGGCACTAGCCATTAAACAAAAACAATGTAACACAGCAGATATTTCCTTTTATTTTGATTATTTTTCCTGATGCAGAAAAAATCGATTTATCTGCTAATACACTACCCCATTAAAAGTAAGTAGCCAGAGTATCTACTTGTGAACACCTTTTTGAGGTAAGGATGAATAACTTTCATTGTAGAATAAGCATGACAATTCATAAACAGCAGCAGAAGGGCAGATATTTGGTTTATGCACCGAGCCTGCTCTTTCACTGCTATTTCAGTTATTATATTCAAACAAATAGGCCAATTGCATTCAAAAGGATGGTTCACATGAGAAGATATGCTCAGAATCTCATAGGGGAGGCTTCCCTATGCACTGCTCAGTACTGCTCTTCATTCTTTATATAAAGAGACACAGTCATGAGTTTTTACAGCTGTAAATATTAAGTTACAAAATAATAAATTAAGTGTTATGTGAAAAATACTTTTTCTGTTCTTTTGCCTGTGAATCAGCTCACTCTGACTCATCCTTTTACCTGGTCACTGTGCTCCCTTAACAGAACCCAGATAACTGAAGAAGTAACATTCCATTACAAAGGATTATTTTAATAAGAATTTTAGAGGAATTTCAGCTTACAAAGATGTTAGAAAGCTTTTATAAAATTTAGAGTAAAAATATTAAAAGCACAAGCTATGTCTGTTTTTCCTGTGTGAAAATTTAAAAGCGCTAGAAAACATTCCCCTATTATGGAATTTGACTGTCTATACAAAATACTTTTACAGAAAACTGTGGGTTTGGCTCAAGCCAATTAATACCCTCCAGAACAGCTCCTGAACCAGACTGAAAGTCAGCACAGGTTCACCTGAGGCTCTCTTGCCTTGGTAACTAAGAAATCCAATTGTATGGAAGTAGATTGTGGAAACAGCTGACTTCCAGGAGAGAAAACAGACCCGGGCATATTTAATCTAGCAGTATCAGTACAGCCCCCATGTCAACCAGTCAGTGACAAGCTAAGGGATGAATACTGGGGAAAGAATTTTTCCAAATTGTACCTGTTACTTCTCTTTCCCATCTTCTGGAAAACAAAAATCAGAGTGCAGGGAAGCAAATAGGCATTTTTAAAGGATTTTTGGTTCAGTTCCTCAAAGAAGTCTCACAGGATGTGAACTGCTTCTACAAGGGGGATGTCAGGGAGCTCTAGACTTTGCCAACCAGTAATGACTTCTTTTTTATACACCCGTTTTCAAACTGATTAGAAGGTATCATTTTTAGCAAAAATTACTGCTTCTGGAGAGCATTCCTTCTCCCCTTATTTGAAGTCAACTTCATTATTCCAAAATATATTTAAAAAAATAGTTTTTACAAATGTGTACCTCTGAAATTGCAGATGTTATCACGCCATTCTATGGTGAACAAAGTTATTTAGGATCCCTTTACTGAAATTTATCAAATAAACTAAAAATCTGACCAAGACAGTTGGCTTTTGTTTTCCTTTCTCATAATGCACTCAAGTTTTGATAATGTTCAAACCACTCTGATTTTTTTATCCCAAAATAAGCTTAAGTGCCGTTGTCTACAAGGGACCGACTGGAAAAGATATGCATTGTCTGCCAATGGGAAAATATGCTGTAATCACAGTAAGTATTGTGTGGCCACAATAAGTGATTACAACAAGTACAACTACAGGTTTCTACTGGGCAAACAATGCATCCTAGAAAGAAACACTTTCTTACATGAAAATAAGAAAAAAAAACCCCAATACAATGGCATAACTTATAAGAGAATACATAAATCCTGCAAGGAAGTGTTTTCAGTGAGTGACTTTGTTCATGAAATAGCACTGTTCAGGAGAGGTAAAAACTCACTGTGCATTAAAGACAACATACCTTTTTGCTCTGCTCCTTTCATTTGGTGAAAGGAGCTGGATATAGTGTAAAACAGTTTACTTATCAAGCCTCAAGTATTGAATAAAACCATTTATGAAATGCTTTTATAATGCAATCACCAAGAAAAGCTTTGAATTTTTAACAGTAGCTATCTGATAGTCAAGAATAGGCAGATGATAATGTGGGCTTAATATAGAGCAGTTCTGGGAAACAGTCGAAGGAGTGAAGTGACATAAACCCGACTCGTGACTCCATAGTGTGCTGCTTTGCTGAAAACTGTTAGGGAGAATCTCCATCATCATAGACAATATTTGCAACCAGTTTAGGAAAGGGAACTTGGTAGAAGGAACTCTACCTCTCCGTTACGTGAGCAACTCGGACAAGAAAGCAAATTGTGTGAAGCACCCAACCCCAAATAGAATGACAAATGGCAATTACATGGTTTTGGAAGTGGACACAGATTTCTGAGTGCTGTCACCACTCTCTTTGAACCAAAGTGATTTTGAAGCTACATTAACACAAAGTAGGGAACAACAAACCTCACAAGTGGCAGAAAAAGCTATCATAAGGAAATGTCTATGCAAACTTGACACATAATTTGAAAAGTACATAGACAGATATGCACAAAATAATAGTATCTCAATGCTTTCTCACTAAGAATATCTGAAAACATTCAAACATTTTCCAAGACACATTTTCATCCTTGTTTTATATACAGGCATAATCTAGTTAAATACACTTTCTTTGTAAACATTTTTAAGAATGTGTCCTTAGGAAAAAAAAAATTGTGGATTACAGTAGATTAAAATGGTCTAATATAATCCACTCATAAAGAGCCTAAATATGTTTTAATCTGCTTAAAAATGAATCAAGGTGAACCAATGCTACTTTGACACAGAGAATCAGCATAAGGGTTCAGACTGGGATTTGTGAGTTCCTGAACCCAGTGCTGTAAAAAACAGGGTCTTTTCCCTAGTAAGGTGGTGCTTGGTACTGTATAGACTAATTCATGTCTTTTCCTGCTTAGTCTAAGGATAAAATTTTTACCGGGTTTTATTTAAGTAATGTATTTTTTTAAGGCAGAAGATCAGTGCTGGTCTCAAGCTTTTTTTTTCACTTAGCTGGTACTTTTCTTGTCAGTTTTTCGATAAATTTCCTAACCTGATGCCTTTGAGACTTTATGCTGCATCTGGTGAGTTTACAGTTCTTCAGAAAATTACCGTACTAAATATCTGAGCCCTCAAGAGGCTAGTCTGCTTTTTTGGTAAATCACAATCCTTCATCAAATACTATGTCCTACAAAAAGCTGTGCATTATTTTATTAGGCAGTGACAGCAAGAAGCAAAGTAGTTCTGCAGCTCAAAACCTATTTCGGCTCTACGAAAAGAACAAATCTCAGTGTCAAAGCAAGTAGGCTGAATCTAGGTCAGAGGCTTTTCTTTTTCTGAGAACACATCTGAGGTTTGCTTATGACCTTTTCTTAAACTCGGATGCCTTAAAACTGCAGGTGCTTACTAGAGTCTGCAAGACTTTCAAGGCAATATAAAGAAAAACGATTTAGCAGCCTAAACACCACCCANAAAAAAAAAAAAAAGACTTAGTGACTCACAAAAAAATTCATTTCCCTCCTCTAGGAGAGTGAGGTTAATCTAAATCAGAGAAGAATGTCCTGACCTTCAGGGTATGAACTTAATACTCTGAGGGGAAGGAAGGGGAACATGCTCCTCTTTTAACATCCTTGAGTGACCTGTAGCATTCTGAGTGACCCTGTAGCATTCACCTAAGAGCTGAGGAGCACCCAAGTTCCAGTTCCAGCTGTAAAGACAGGGACACCCCTGTACAGCCATCAGTCCATGCCCTTCACACCAAGTCCACTTGGTCACTCTGGGCTTTCTCAGGTAAAGTGACCCCAGTCTGGAGTGAAGCCTCAAGGACAGCCATCAAGGTCAGCTTGCAACTGTGACAGGATGTCAGAGCCATGGTGCTGTGACACCGTGCCCATGCTTCTGGACAAATACGGACGTTGTCATGCAGTCAAAAAATGATTGGGCAGATCACTAGAAAAACACACAGTGGCAGTTAAGCAGCTGGATACCAGCTCTGTCCCTTAGCTGAAAATCTCTGAAGGAAATGTCACCCCATGCTCGCTGTGGTTTGATGTTCCCTGGGCCTCTTCTCCTTGCCACCTTTGGAAAGGGAACAGGGAGACTGCAGGCAGACTTTACATGGCCACTCTGCTGGTCCCACCTGAATGAACTCTCAACATCTCAACCATTAACTTGGATGCAGCCACACATGCAGTCAGTTTTTAGATTACTCTTGTTTCTCTGTCCAACTTTCCGCCTGTTTAAGCAACTCCAGAGAAGGGCCACAAAGATGACCAAAGGGATGAAGCACCTGTCCAGGCTGAGACAGGCTGAGAGAGTTGGGATTGTTCAGCCTGCAGAAGCCCTGGGAAGACCTTACAGCAGCCTACCTCTCCTACTTAGAAAGGACTTATGAAAACGAAGGAAAGCAACATTTTACAAGGACATATAGTGATACAAGGGAAAATGGGTTTAAACTGAATGAGAGTAATTTTAGATTAGATATTAGATATATAAAGAAATTCTTTACTGTGAGGGTGGTGAGGCTCTGGAACAGGTTGCCCAGAGAAGCTGTGGATGCCCCACCCCTTGAAGTGTTCAAGGCCAGCTTGGATGGGGCTTTAAGAAATCTGGTCTAGTGGAAGGTTTCCTGCCCATGGTAGGGGGGAATTAGATGACCTTTAAGGTCCCTTCCAACCCAAACCAATTCTATGATTCTTCATTCAGAAGTGTGCTGCACTAAAGCCACCAATGCATAGTTCTAATTTCCTGTTCAGTCTTTTGTATAGACTGTTTAATTGCACTATTTCTCCCTGATTAGTGACTGTGAGGGATATGACCTCTCTTACTATCACATTTTCAAACAAACAAATTACTTGCCACTGATCAGAGAAACAGCAGTTCAAAGATATTCATTCTTGTTCTAAAATACCCACCACTACTAAGACTTTTATTATCTAAAGAGGGAGGAAAAACATACTTTGAAGAAGTCAAATTTGGAGAGCGCTATGGTCATAATTAGTCATAATTAGACTTCAGTGTTCTACACCTTTTTTCTATACATTAATGAATACAGAAAAGGACTAAGTCATAAATTACTTTTCATGGGTTTCACTTTTCTTTAGCAAACTTGCCTTCTCACAGTTCCATAGTAAGTATTTATGAAACAATTGTTTCGCCCACAGAGCAATGGTAATATCATTTACCTATTTAGAAGTGCTTGGAAAACATATGGGGTACTTTCACAGCTGCAACATAAAAAGTAAGAAAGTCTCTTGCTGCAATTAGGAGTTAAACTGCATGCTTTGATTACAGGAAGACCTGTAAAATTATCCTGCAGAGCAACTAAAACACCCACCTGGTGAGTAGTTCAGAGGGATCCAGGTTCCTCAGTCTAGATACTGAGGCTGAAAATGCTCTGATGGAAATGGGTGAGGCTGAGGCAGACAGCCCAGCCCAGAGGACAAACCCCGGGGAGAGGCCAGACATGGGATGTCTAGCACTGATGCTTGAGGGAGAGAGGCACGGCCTGAATACCACAATCCTGAGCGATGGAAAATGAACAGGAAGAGTAATACTGCGTTGCATTTTTTCATTGCTTACACATGGGTGTCTACAATGACCAGTGGCCCCATCTTTCCTGGGTTTTGTTTGTGAGAACTGGCAGTAAGACAGGAAGGCATTCCAAAATTTCCCTTCAGCTGACTTCAGGTACTTCACTTTGATAGCTAAGTGAGTTGGCAGGTCTCCCTAGGCTCCCTACACAGTCAGTAAAAATCAGACTTCTGCAGATGGTGATTCAGAGTAGAATGTTAATGCAGATGTTCTTTATCACCTCCAGGGGAGAGTTTCTCTCTCCATAAGCTGCCCAGGATCCTATTCAGCTAAAGCTGCATCCATTATCTTCCTGAGCTCCCCTACCGGGCATACCTCTGTTTTCACGGATGGACTTGACACCCCATTTCTTCCTAGCTCAAATCTCCTAGTGGAGAAAATAAAATTCCCTAGAAGAGTCTCTTCTCTCAAGCTCTGGTTTTGTTTTATGATCCATGTTTTTTCTCTCGCAGTCGAACTTTACAGTCAGATCAGGACATGAGTTTGCCCTTGCAAGTCTGACAAAAGTCAGCGGGGCTCTGTAAGAGGTGCTGCAGATTTGACTCACTGAATTCTGTTCCAGCACACTGGCTTTAATGTAAGCATACTACAGTGAGATGGTATCATAAACCACAGATAGGAGCAGGTGAGAGACAAAAAAAGATTCCTAATGAGAACAGAGGAATGCTTAGAATGCAAACATCATAATTATTTACTTATATGGACAAAGCTATAGAGCAGAGAGCACACAGTGAGAGAAAGAGTTCTTGGATTCAGGGCACATATTTGCATATACATTTATTGAAAGTATGACATTTACTTTGCTTGAAAAAGATTGAGAAGGATGTTAAACTGGAAACATCTTAAAGGACTCAGATTCTAAGGAAAATAGCATATATTTACCCCAAAATTGCATTATCTAGCATACAGATGGTTGGAAACCTTTCTCAGCTAGAAGCTTCATGATATCTGGGCATCTGCTAAATTACAAGATTGACTTTAAAAATCTGATAATCCATGCCATATCTATTTAATATAAAGTAAAGGATTAAAATAATAGCCTTTTTCTCTTAGTTTTTTTTAGTTGGTTTGTCAAAACAAAGTAATAGAACCACTCACTTCAGAGAAGCTCAGTTAAGCTTGTCTCGAAACCAGTACCATGGCAATGTTGGAGTATGTTAATAAATCTAGCCAACTACAGCATTATATATGGCACTCAGTTTGAACAGGGACAAACAACCATCATTTGTTTTCATTGCAACCATGATCTGCATCCTCTGAGCACATAGGTCAGACAAGTTTAAGCTGAGTTACAAATAAAAACAGTTTAATGATTCCCACCAAAAAGTTACAGAGGGAAGTTCTCATTTCATTTAAATTGGGTTTAAAATGGTCTTGAATCTATTCTCTGAATCTAATTTCAGATCATATGGCTATTTCTTTTTTCTGAAGTTTACATTAAAAATCCCACAATTCGTGATAAAAAAATTAAAATATACTGAAGTATTTTTCAAATCCAACCTTTACAGTCAAAACTGTGAAAAGGAACAAGATCACTCAGTGGGAGGAAGGTCATCAGAGGATATACATCAAAGCAGCTTTCATTCTTCAAAGCAGCAAAATTTTTTTTTTACTACCTTTTAAAATAAAATTGAGAGTCATTATTGATTAGAAACACACATTATATTGTATTTGGGTGTGGTTTTACTGATACCATGCATATCTAGCTTCTAATAAAGATTTTGCATTCAGTGTCACCACTGTAAGTGAATAATTTTTTATGGTATTTTTCTGTCTTTAGCATTATTATTAATGACAAAATTTTTAAGAATATTTTCTAGATAGTCTGTGGGCAGATGTCAATGTATTACCCATATGAGCAAGCAGCGAGCACTTTCTTATACCAAGTCTGAAAGATTCTAAAAGCAGAAGAGTAAAAACAGGAAGCTTTGTTAAACCCTAGAAATCCTTCATCTTTTATTTATCTGTACACATGCCAACTTTATGTTTCCTCAAATCATGCTGCAATGGTTGAGTGCACTGGCTCATGCTTGGAAAAAAAAAAACGACTTCTGCTTCATATGTTCTATTTCTATTTAAACTGTCTCATTCCTTCTTTTTCCTCCCAATACCACTCTGTGTGTGTGTGGGAGGGTTTCCTTCACAAAAATTCAACAAAAATGGCTCAGATTTAGTATCTTTTATTGACCCGCAAAACACATTTATTTAGGAGCAAGACACCATTATGTCTGAGGGCACGTGGCATTCCCCAGATGCACTTCCTCCCAGCATTTATATGGTTGTCCTCTCCATAAACAGCTTCTTTGTCAAGATACAGACTGCAAAAACCTAAGGCAACCTTGTCCTTGCTTATTCATCCAACTCAGAGATGAATTCATTTGTTTTAAAGTTTTATATGCACAAAAGCGTATGTAGCAGAAGGGTGATCTTGCTGCAAGAGTAAAGCCATGACAATCAGAATAATAAGGTAAAGGTACATTTAAATATTCTGTATTGCATCTGTGTTTCAGATAGAGAGATGGGGGTACAAGACAGGCAGCAGGGTTATGAGAGGTCATACAGAAACATCTGCATAGGTGCAAAAAATTCCAGGGCTAAATCTGTCCTTACCTACTGGAAATGTAGCACACCTACCCATTGCTCTTGAGTGTACATTTCCAGGGTGAGTTCTTGCATTTTCTTATCACATAAATCTTAGTTATATTTTGCTCCCACCAAAGGTTTTTATCATGGGTGATAAACATGATTTCTGAGCACCTGGATAAAACAGTAAACTCCCCCAACTATTCTTCTGTCAACATTGTTCTAGCAACTTTTGGCTGAGTTTAGATTTGCCGTAACTTTTCTAGTTGTACCTAAGAGAAAAATTTTAAGTCTTTTACTATTAGAGATAAGTATAGGGATATTACATATTGCTGCAAAGAGTGACAAATGAGTGGTACACTGCCTTTATTCCTGACCAGTACTCAAGGGCTCTTTGTAAAACCGAACTAGCAGTCTGAGTAGACTCCACTTGGAAACATCACTACTGAGTAGATGGTTGTTCAAAACCAGTTATGTGAAGTTCCTCCCTGTCTGTACCAATACAGATAGTCCTTTTTTTGATTATATGCATTATCGTCAAAGTGCTAGGCTACCCTTAATTGCTAGCTGACTTCATCATCTTCCGAGTACAAAGACCAAACAGAGTGACTAAAATGATGAACGAGATGGACTGGAAAGGGAACATGAGTCATTTGTGAAGAATATGGGCATTATTTTCTTATCTCATTCAAATGCCAACTGGTGGCTTTCAAAGAGATTGTTTCAAAGCAACTCTCTCATGTTAGTAGTACCCCAAAATGTAGGTAACATTGTTTTATTAAATGAGACCTTGTAGTGTGCATCCCTCTCTGCTACAATCCTCTTTGCAGGAGATTGTCATGAACCTCTTGTAATAAACCCTAACCATTCAAAACAGGGAGAAAAAATTAAGTTCATGTCAATAATGTTTTTTGGAAATTTGGGGGAAGATGGTTTTGCTTTTTGCAACTAAATTAGATAGATCAGTGCATTATTTATAGCAGGGTTTTTTTAGATAACTGCTAATAAATTTTTTTAACGATAATATTGCTTTTCTTCTCACATGAAGAAAAGAAACCCACTGCAAATTATTAAAAGTGGCATATGGGCCAGAGAAAGTCACACCATAGGGCTTTGTTCTTCTCCTTATGTTATCAATAATATCTACTAAAGTGTAAATGAAACAAATATAAATATCCAGATAGCAGAAAGATAGCAAAATATATTTAAAGAGCATTCAACAATTAAAGCTATTGATACAAAAAGTATTTACTGCTTGCTCTTACAAGTAATATGTAGACATCTGTACACACATCTAGAAGATATTCAAAATTTACTCATTAGCAACAATATTAAATAAGATGCTGCATATTTCAAAGAATATAAAAATTATCCTATACAAAATCTTTTCTATCACTTTTATTAGATTCAATTTTCTGAAAGTTTTATATCTCTATTTGAATTAGTACAGGTTGAGTCTGATCAAATGAGTACATGTACAGAAAGCAGGAAGAACACGAAAGGAGATGGATGAGAGCAATCTTAAAGAAAATTATCCTACATTTTTAAAATTGGCAAAATACACGCAGCCTACATCCAAATGAGTTGTGTACGTTACTGGCGTTTATGTATAAATAGTATGGCAAAACCATTTCAGACATGAAGGAAAATCAGTAGGTTAAAACAAATGAAAGAAAATATAATGCCATGGATGTCCTGCTTTTCTCATGTTTTGGTAACCAGAACTGGATGCAAATTGAGACTTCCAGTTTTACAGGGATGATTTTAGCTTCATTCAAATTCAAATTAAAGTGAAAATATGAAATATTAAAATTACCATGGAGAGAGAAGTTCATAAATAGATTTTAAAATAAAAATTGTAATAAAACCATCTTTTCTCCCTCTGGAATTTTGGGAATCCAGATTACAGATCCTGTAGACCATTGGTATAGGTCTCGTGAATACAGACCTATATCTCAAGTATCAAAGTGACTTGATTCAGAATTAAGTGAATCAGAACAAAGTACTTTGCTTTGATTTTTTCGAATGTGAAATGTAAGCATTCTAAATGTGTGAATTCAGGTGGCCATTTTTTATGTCTAATTGCATCCCAATAGAGACTTCTCTCCAGATGCACTTTAAATATTAGAATGAGTCAGATGTTGAATAGCTGTGTGTAGAAAATTCAAATTTGATATGGCAAAACCCCTCAGTTAAAAGCACTAAAATCAGTGCTCTTGAGAAAATCTGATTGTGATAATGACCCCTTGACAAAAATATGCAGCTTGTGCAAACCACATTTTTATGCAGTCTTAAATCATATGGATCAAGAATTAGACTGTGCATATTAATAAAGCTTTGCAATGAAAAAGAGGAAGATTTGCTGAAGAACAGCTGTATATGAATAGTATTCATCTGGATATATCTACATCTGGGTTTATTCTGGGAAACCTGGTCCGGCATAAATATTCCAAGAGTTCAGTTTTTGGATACTCCAATGACAAGAGAAAAGGCCACCCACAGAGAGCTACTTCAGAATAATTGTTTCACATCGATATTCCAGTTCAATCTGGAATGACACTACATGGAGATAAACACTTTTAAATTTACAGAGACAAAGCAAAGCACACTGATCCACCCCCAGAACAAAAGGAGCACTCTCCTACAACAGAGAATCTGCATTTGGCCACGAGGTGCTTATAACACCTCCTGAATATTTACTCTAGGGCAAATGAGGGATACAAGGTCCTAAAACATGACAGGTCCAATTTATGTTTTTACTTTAGTTCACAATTTTTTACTGAAGAATGGCTTAGGGCACACTTTATGAAGTCTGTTATTTTTCCCTTGAATGTCTATCAAACACAACACTAGACTTTACCATTTTATGTGCAATTTCTTGTATTCTTTCCAGTGTAAGGCTTACGTAAAATATTTTGTAATTTACAGTTACCAGAAATCCCTTCACAATATACTGCAGCATAAGCATTTATGAGTTGTGTTGATTCTTGAGGGAGAAACGTGGAAACTAAATTTTGATGACAAATAAGCAAGTTCTTCCTTGCATCTGCTCCTTGACATATTTCTACTAGCTCTTTTGATAACAAAAAAAAATGTGTGGAAATAAGTTAGTAACTTTTAAGTGCATCACTTTGCTTTTTTATGCTCCCTCTAAATAATTGTTTCATTATTTTCATCCCATATAAGGAAGACCAGCTTTCTATCCAAAAGAAACTGAAGCATGCAAGGCAGCCAACTAATTCATTACAGAAGTCATCCTCTTTAGCACCTATTATCACATCAGTAACACAGTGCTACAATCAACACTTACGAACACGTCCTAATTTAGATCCTTCCCCTGTTGCATTAAGCACCAATATCTACTGAAATAACTATCACCACCAGCATTAAATAATTACATCAATACTACAACATTGAGTTTGAAGCATTTCAGTGAGAGCAAGGTAGGGTAGCAGGGTTTATGACAATAGTTGAGTTTGTGAAGCTAAACAGTTTTCAGAGTTGGTGGAGTTGTGTGGTTACAACTGGGAATACGTTCTCTAAAAGACCGCTTTCCCTTTTGAGGCAGTTATAATCCAAATATTCAAGTATAACATGAATGTTTTCCCTGATGTTAAACCTTTAGAAAGTTTTAAACCTCCCTGTAATTGATTTTGCACCTTTATTTTTCAGTTATAAAGGTTCTACATCTGATTTAGCTCATGGTATTAAGACAATAAAGCAAGAATTATAATCTGAGAAGACATTAATGCAGAAATCAATACACAGAAAAAAAAAGAAATCTTTTCAATAGCTGTGAGGCATGGGAAATCTAATAACTGTTTTTATCTAAGCACATCAGAAATCTACTGTCAAAAATATACAGTCCAAAAGGATATAAGACATCAAAAATATATATAGAATATTACACCAAAATAAAGGAGGTTGGAAGGAAAAGTTATTATTACTTCCCATTCCAGGCCTGCAAAAGCAGATGACCTGCTAACTTGTCAGAGAACAGAAAAAAGTATAAACCAAAACCTATGTGGGCCTCCTAAAGCCTCAGCAATTGTAAAAATGAGAACTTGATTTGTTTTCCTCTTCATTGATCATGACATACTGAATTAAATCAACAGTGTCCTCAGATACCCTATTTCTCTAGTCCCCACTAGCTTGGCATAAAATTTTGGTATTGCAGTTAACGCATGTCCTCAGTCTGCATTAAACCTACCTTGTCATTTAGCACTGCAAAATCTTCCTCTGCAGATTCTTGTACTGTCAAATCACACAAATTAATATATTTTCCTGAGCTAATATATATTTAGGCCTATCACTTGATGCCAAACCAGTGAAACAGGGCATTACTTCATCATCTTAACACAGGAGGAAACAGACTGACCTCAGTGACTAGGTCAGTGCTGTGTGCAGGAGAGACCGGCAACTGAATCCTGAGCAGCTGCACATAATAGAAGCAATACAACTATTCACTGTGGATTTTAAAAATATGTGTGTCTTAATCCTAAGAATGGCAGTTACATATTGTCATTACTGGTATTACCATATTTCCAAACTGTGTTGTAAATAGAGCATCTGACTTGGGCAATTCCTCTAATTTTGATCACAGTCCGTGTCTGATTCGTAATTTCACGCTTTCATCTGTTCCAAGAAGCATTGCTCTAACTAAAAAACCCACACGAATATAAATATATGAGTATAAAATACATTAGGATAGTAGTACACCACATGAGATCCTCAGTGCCTCCAGTAGTCGGATGATTCCCATATGGTCCATACTTTTTAAGCACCCAATATAAGACTGTGGGATTTGATTTACATAAGCATTTAGCACTGCACTCAGCAGTGCAAATGAAATCAGAGGACACTAATGCTTTAAATGTGGCTCTATAATATTTTATAATAATAAAAAGGTACTCAAAAACATTTGTGAAGCTCTAAATGATGACCATAACGATCAAGTGCAGAGAAATGTCACGAGAAAATCAGCTTCCCTAATTGCCAGCTATAGGGAAGAAGGTGCTAAGATGATGCATTATCAAAAAGGACAAAACCCGATGCAGAATAACACATCAAATGATTATAACGAAATCCTTGAGCTCCACTAACTAAAGCAGAGGTCTTACTGAAAACCCCCCACGTGACTGTATAATCAAAAATGGTGTTCATTAGTAAGAAATGTTGAGAATTAGAATTAAAGTTTTGGATGGTATTACTAAATAGCTTTTTTACATATTATATATATGTTAGCATACTTCTTAGAGCATTATAAATCCTCATCATCCTCTGTCTTTCTAAATTTCCCTTTAAAATACTCATTTAAGTCATTCATTTTATAATAAGAGGCACTTCCAGATTCTACAGCAGAAATTACCAAATTCTTTCACGAGCAATGCTGATACCATCAGAAATTAAGGTCTGATTTCCTTTGCCCCTGAGGAAATTATGAGACACAAATGGGTGTTAATACAGGGCAAAGTCCCAGGTTACCAAATCCAAAACTAAAACGACCTGAGAACTGCAAACAATCCAACTGCAAGGACAGAAGGGAAAAGACGAAACAAAAAAAATCACAGTACTTGAAGGGTTCTTGCTGAGCAAACATCGGCTGACTGCCTGGAGAAACACCAGCAAAGTAAGACTTTTCCAAAAGCTTTACAATCCCTTTTGGCTTTTAAAAACTCACCATTCAAGATAAATTCTATACCTCTCTGCTAGACTTTTATCTCACAAAGGGAACATTATAATTAAAAAATCTGTAAAGGCCAGATAAATACTTTGCTTAAGGGACCATATGTTTTCCTAACCATACAACCAATTATTGCAAATACAGACAGGAAAATACGGGTTGGGAATCTTCAGATACTGTTACTAATAATCTACTGCAAGGGATGCTTTATTGCAGGCTGTGATGTTTAGATGGCCAGATGGCATCAGTGGCAAAAGTGTCATCTCTCATCCGTACTTGCCTAGAAACCCTTCTTGACTAGGTGAGTTCATCAGCTGGGACTCACACACTGGTTTTGCAACTACTGCACCTGAAACTGAATGCAAAATGCAGAATCTTTGTTTGCACAGAGTGACCATAGCAGAGGACCACTGTGCTTTTCTGGTTTTGTGTGTACCTGGTTTCAACTGCAAGTTTTACTTCTAATTTCCTAAGGAACTACGGCTCAAACTCTGCGGCATGATAAAAATGTTTATTCTATGAGTCATTATGGAAGTACACTAGTCTAAAGCAATGCAGATCACAAAGCTGAGGATAAATCACACAAAGAGCTGCAGATAATAGGCTTTCTGAGCCAAGGAGAAATTAGGCAGTATCATTAGGAAAGGCTGTGAAACTTCTTCAGAAAAGACCTTCTTTAGGAATGAAAAAAAATCCTAGTGTTAAAAAAAAGCTAGGAACAGCATCAAAGAGCCATATTCCCTTCTAGAAGTAACTGACTGTTATTTTGTCTGTAATGGATTGGCTGGAACATGACAAAGGGGGGGGGGGGGGGGGGGAAACAGCTGCTACTTACTTTTATATTGTATTTACTGGTGTTCTTATTTTTAATGACCAGTGCATTGATATTCTGAAGATGTCAGCTTTGGCAGTCATTTCATAGCAAGGTGAGGGCCAGTGTTAGGAGCTGGCCAAGAAGGTCAAGCTGAGAGTACTGAGAATTATTTTTATGGAAGACAGTATACCAATGGGATCTGAACAACTTTGTTGAATTACTTAGGCTGTAGGTTGGTACAGAACTAATCAGTGGTGATCTTATTCCCTTTTACAGAGAGGGCTTTCCATTTCATAGTCTCCTTTGTGTTGCATTATGACATTTCTATTATCCTTTCAAAGACAAAAATCCAACTAATTTGTTTCATTTTAATTGTATTCAGTCACATTGTTCAGAGAGGTAGTAAGCAAACTTCAACTTGAGTTACTTTTCCTACTCCTGTCTGACATTAAATTTAATCTATGTTATTTTCCTTTACAGTATTTATAAAGTAAACCCATGAGCATGCCTGTGGAATTTGGATACTTTTGTGTATCTGTTCAAATAGAAGAAAGTTTTCAAGAGAAGGCTTTTAAAAGTTCTTGCAATCTGCAGCCTAAAGCAACTAATGTGCAAGAAGAAGGGAGTGGAAGAGTAGGCTGGGCTGTGTCAATTGAGGAGACAGCATGTCATCCTTCTGATTGCCTTACTTCCTTTATCATCAGATTATCTGCAAATGCTTTGACTCACAACTGACTTACATTTTGGAAGAACTCACTTTTTCTGGCTCGAATAAGTCTCCAAGCCAATGATCACAATGAATAAGTTTAAAATTTTACTTTGCATCCAAACCCCAGTACTAGGTGCAGTCATTCCAGTAACAAAAGTTAAAATTCAGAGTAGATTAAATCGTTATATGCTACAGTATACCGGGGGAGTGAGGTTTCCCTCTTGCCAAAGCTCTTGCAGTATCAGAAACATGAAACCCTTCCAAACTCCAACTCAGCTGTCAGTTAGACTCTGAATACACCAGAAGAGCAGATAACCATCATCATTGCCATTATCATCAACATCCTTCTGTTTCCTCTATTATTTTAGAGGACTGATATTCCATGACAGCTTCTTTGTCTGTCTTCAGTGCTAAAGAATTCATTCCCAGAGCCTGGAAAGCAACCAGGAAATGTCTTGTAACACCATGACATGGTCAGAAGAAAGGTCTAAATGTTTTCCTCAACAGTGCTCTTAAATATGCTCCTGATTCCAGGCTGGCAGCCCACAACTCCTTCTCTTGTCACTGGCCTGAAAGACTGCCTATGTTGTGAATATTACATTCAAATCTCTCCCCCATGTTCATTCAACACAAACAATTCAGTTGATGGCAAAAAAAAATTTTAAAGGTTCAACTTTCAGAAACGATGTTTCTGAGATTATGTGTACAGTAGAGAGAGAGAATTGTTTCCATAAAACAACCCCTGAGTGCTGGAAGGCAGAAAGAAGAGTTTGAGCATGTGCATAGTGTGTACAGCCTTCTTAAGATCAAATGTAGCTCTTAAGGAGCAGAGAGAATTCAATAGTTCAGTGTTTTCTAAAAGTAAATACTTCAATTAAGTGTAATCCAAGGCTTCCTTTCACTCGCTAGCATGATTTTCATCCAGGTCTTTAAAAAGCTGGTAGAAAATTTACACTTTGTAAACGTGAATGGAAGACGTTAGAAAGCAGAACAGAGAATACAGCAGAATGGAAAGATGTGCCAGTCAGCATTGTGGTGACCTACTTTTATTGTAGCAATCCCATTTTTGAAGATATGTCAGTATTTTTTTTAGAAAAGCGGCACAATGAGGTGTCAGCAAACATGCTGCTTATCAGTAAAGATGTTGCCTGATGACTGCAAATACTTGTCTGTATGACTGACAGTCTTAGGCAAGGAGCTCCCACATTAATGTGCAGTATCATCTTCCTAAAGGAACAAAAATTGTTATGGTTCTACAATAGAACCATATGTGTGGTTCTACTGTAATATGTGTGACAGAGCAAGATGCCCATCTACAGTAAAGGGGATGGTTTATGGATCCTCAGATTGCAAAAACTGGAGAAACACTTGTTTTCGGATGCATTATCTGACTGGATAAAAAAAATGTATTTTTCACAGCCATTGTCATTTAAGCAGAAAGTCATTACCTGTCCTGATAAATAACACAGTCATGTTCTGTCCTTGAACATTCTGTTCCCACTTGGAAAAGTATCATGCAACTGAACCTATTTATCTTATTTTGTTCAGAAAAATCTTGATCTTTATATTGGGAAAAATGGATCATGACATGACCCATACAAACTCAGGATAACATGAGATGAAACTAACAGCAATAATACACCTTCAGGAGCATTCTGAAACTACAGCCTAAACTGAAAGCACTGGTTATCTGAGTGTTTCCATATTTCTTTTGGTGGCTTTTCTTAGGGAATAAGGGTTAATAAATTAAAATTACTTTAAAACTGAAAGTATTTTCTGGCTCATTTACTAACCATGAGTCAATATCATTTTATTGACCATGAGGACTACAAAACAAACTTTAGTGCATTAGCAAGTGAGCCAACAAAATATGAGAGTAACCTTGAATAAATTGCAGGGCAGTATATTACTATGCATGTATTTTTACACTAAATTCTAACTCTTTAGAAAAATAATGTTTAGAAAGCACAATGAAAAATCAACAATACTTACAACCATACCGTTTAGGGACACCCAGCAATCTGGTGGGAAATCCTGGAGTAATGGTACTAAGAACTGTAGACAACCATCCCAGTGGCACAGCAGGAGCATCATTCCAATCAGATTAAAGATTCTCACCACTGCACTGGCCAGATCGTACGTCATGTGGAAAATCTGCAGACAAAAGTTACAGGTGAGGTACATGTTGCAAGTCAGAAATGCAACTCCTTTAATTCCCATCAGGCAGGTTAAAGGAAAAGAAGTTTCATCTTGAACTTCTAAAAAAGCTGAGGTTTCTAAGCAAGGACCATTAATTTGAGCACATTAATTTCAGCAGAGAACCGTACTGACACACCTGACTCTTGGCTGCATGCCAGTGTTATGTAAGCTGCTGAAAAAGACATACATTGGATAAAAGTCACCCACTAAAGTGTTTTCTTAAAGCCTCCAACTGCTTTCAATTGAAACTACTCACAAATTAAAAAAAGCTTGGTAAACTAGTAATATCTTTACTTGTCTATGAACTTGGTATATTAATACTCAAAATTGTGGGAGATTTAATGACCCCTTCAGAAGACTCACTTTTGCATTTATTATCTTCTCAAAAGCACAAAAATCTGAGTGAAGAAACAATACAAGTGATGTTAAACTTTTTGATTTCTACTTCTATACTATTAATCCAATTTGCACATACCAGTTCACCAATCAAAAATTACAAAAAGGTAGTTAATAGCTCTTAATCATTAGCATTTTCCTAAAATTCTATAGCTACTACGTCTGTAGTAGCTAAGTTTATAGCAAACTAATACAGTAATTTGGATTTCAATATATTCCTCCATTCTTAAGGCAAAAACCATTTGCATCAGGAAAGTGTTTTACCGTAAATCACACATACAATTCTCAAAAACAACAGAGACATTTGTCAGGTTTGTCATGGGCAAATTTGTTGGACAGAATTTCCATAAAGAGTAGCAGTCAGCTGCCGAATAGTATGAAAAAATGCATTTCTTCTTCTATATTGGTTTTAGTGTACTTCCAATCTATAAATATAAATCTGTACTTTTTACACAATTCAGTCAACTAAAGATAAATATATAACATTTTAATATGCATAATTATCACTATGCAGGAGTTATAGTTAGAAGCTGAAGAACATCCAGTTGGTATTTAACAGAATTTTAAGTAGAAAATACTATTTAATAGTGTGGCTAGACACAGAAATCAGAGGATTTAGGACTGAAAACATCAGACTGCTAGAGGTATACGGGCATATCGGCACATGACATTTTGCATTTGTAAATAATAGAATTCACACATTGAAGAAGGAATGTTTGTATTCCAACTTTTACATATCTAAACTAAACACAGAGATTAAGTCCCCACATTGCAAATGTGTGCAAGTACAAATACGTAGAACACATTGCAGTGTCTTTAACTTTCTCTTATTAGGAGCTGGTCATTGTTTGAAAATGGGAGTCTACGGTTTGGGTCCCAAAATGCAAAACCTGCATATTAGAAACATATGTCAGGCACTAACTCTATGTACAAAACATTTTTTCAGTCTAGGGGATTTTAAGAGAACATATTCCAAATTCCAGTTTGACCGTCATTGGAAATAGATGCTTGTAATGTCAGTCCTAGACAAATACCATCTAGCTGATGTCAAAATTGAGAAGATAGCACTGATATGTAGGAGATACTGTAAATGGAAATGAAGTGTCACTACTATGCATTTTTCTTGCTAAGAAATGTATTTATTTTACAGCTATTTCATTAGCTTCAGTTTCAGTAACTGTTATGAAACAAAAAAGTGGATGTGCCCACTGAAATTATTTTATTTTAAAGAACTGGAAAAAATAGCAAGGATTACTAGTGGTTTGGAACACTAGCACTCATTGAGGTTGTACTTTGTTCACATGGTTCCTATGCTACAACTGCAAAGTGCAGATAATTTCTGATCACATGAAAAGTGTAAGAAGTTTTCCTCAAGTTTCCCATTAGGATTTACCATAAGAGACCCATGGGAAGACCTGGTTCTCAAAACTCTCCAGAGCCCAAAACCCAGCATTTGCATATACCCAAGGCTCCTGAATCCTCATCCTGCCTCTGCAACTACAGACTTTAGCACTGCGCTGCTGGGTTTGGGCTGCGCAAGGACTATTCTGTCTCATCACTGTTTTCCTCAAAGCCTTTTCATTCATAGTGTGGCTCTGCAGAAATGGTCACATACTGCAAGAATGCTCAGATGTTGAAAATTTTGTATGAAACCAAATCCATCATGACTGCAACAGTCTGTGTACAACACTGCAAACTTCCACCATTTCTGAAACTGTTTGCTCCAGAAGTAGCTTCTGTGGAGCTTAGTGTTCAATGTTTAAAATGCTTGAATATACTCCGGATATTATCTCGATTGCATAACATGGTAACATTTTATCAGCATTTCAAACACACCATTCTTTTATCGCTCATCTTTTGCTTATATAGTGTAATATTTGTGTAGTCTATCCTAATAACTGTGATGCTTCTGCGTTAAAGGAGGTAACTTCAAAAGAAAGGCCTTGAGCAAATGTTGGAAAAACCTTTTAAAAATCCCTGCATATTCACTCTCCAGCAAATAATTTCTGACATTTTTTCTTCTAAAAGGCACTTATGGATATGTGTGTTTGGTTGAAAAAAAAAAAAAATACGGCAAGCATACATTGTGCAATATAAACAAAAATATTTGTTCACAGTATTGTATTGACATATTTACACTTCGGGGGTGGGAAGGGCAGGGTTTGTTGATTTTTTAAAACTAATAGCCAAAATGCCCTGTGGACTGAAGTCATATATTGCATGTTTAATGTTCTTCCATTCAGGAATTGATTGTGCTACATTGAAACAAGTGTAGTAAAAGAACTCATATTTTTATAGCACTTTTTTTGTAATCACAAATTACAGTTCTTGTATTAATGAGCTAAACCTCATTAAAACTCCTAGGACATGTATGAAGTGTAGTATTCTTAGAGATAAACTGGAGGACAGGAAATTAATACCATTTATTTGAGCAAATGGTGGCTTGCCCATCAGCTGGTCCTCCAGTGGGATAGAAAGAAATATAAGAAGACCACAAATCAATTTACCTTGATTTTGCAGTACAGATGTGTGCTCAAATACCTCTGTTTCAATGGATTTCTTAACAAGATATTATTCATAACAAAACTAATTCAAGAACTTGCACGCAACTAAAGTTAGGCTCCTAAGCTATTCACTCATGTAGTTAAATACGAATGCTTGGTTTTCATTAAACACTTACCACACAAAAATGCCATGCAAATAAGTGGGAATTACAACTGCAAAAGATATTTGAAAATCTGACCTCTTTATGTAGATTCCTAATTTCATACCTAAATATTCAGCTTAACTGGAAAGAGTTGTGAATTTCGGACAATGCATTTCCAAAAAATTACTAGAGTAACTTAATATTGCTGCACCTGAGAAAGAATTGGAATTCTCTTGAGAACTAACCTTTCACACTTTTGTTTCACATGATAGGAAAGATTTCATGAATACTTCTCCTTTTTCATTACTACTTGGGTTCATTTCAATTACACATGATACTTTTTATTATCATGTTTATCTGTTTAGGTTTGGCTATAGTACTGCCATTTTTCATAGTTTCCATATACATAAAAATCATGTTTAATAAAAAATTTAGTTTGTGAACTCACTTTCTTCCTATATTAATCTTACAAGCTTTTATCAATAGCCTGGAAACTTTAAATTTTTGCCTGAAGAACTGACAATGCCTCTGACAATGGCTGAAATCAAACACAGATTAACAGTTTCTAGTATTTTGGCAATGTATTGCTCACAGGGAATAAGAAATATCTGAAGAAGTCAGACTTCACATGTATTATCTCGGTTTTCACTCACACTTTATTAATGACTCTTTTTATTCCCACATAAGAAGCAGAAAGCAGACTATTCCTTCCTCACATTTATAATGGAGTGTATACATCAAAATGGTCCTGCTAACTCTGATTTCTGTGCCTGAGACAAAAAAACTGTTCCAGTCTCATCAGCCCACGTGCTTAATTGTATTCGAGGGCTGTCTATTAAATTAATAGCACACATATAGTTTAAGTAAGCGAACACAAAATCTGTTGAACTGCTGTCGTGGAATACATAGGTTACCTCTTCTGCCTTCTGCTAATAATATTTGTTCAGTTGTGATTTTTAATTCAATTCAGAATCATGCAATCATAGAACCATGGAACAGATGGAAAAGATCATCAAGTCTAACCTCGGACCAAACACCACCTTGCCACCTAGACCATGGCACTAAGTGCCACACCCAGTCATTTCTTGAACAGGGACAGTTATTCCACTGCCTTTGATTTTTAGGTTCAGTTTAAATAAAAATAAATTTATATAAACTATCAGAATTTAATTCTGATTAAATTTAAAAAAAAAAAAACCAACAACTTTGGAATTCCTAGAAAAATTTATTCATATCTCACATCCTAGAGTTCATGCAGACACCTCTTCCACTTCTCAGAAGAGTACTAAAGATGTTTAGCATCACAAAGCTATCTTTGTTTTAGTCTTCAAACTAAGGTTTGCACCATGCCTAGGGCAATTCGAAATGGCATGTGCACTAAGTGAGCTGTGTGTGGAGTCTGGAAAGTTAAATAGACCACAGTCTATTTAACTCCTGTGAGGAGTTAAACTCTCTGTGAGGAGACAGGAAGAGCTGCACGTTTGCAGCTGTGGAAAGCATGCTGAAAGCTGTACTTAGAGCAACAGTGAAACTCCAGGCTAGACTGCAGGGCAAAATAACAGCTATAAAAGCGACACGGGTTTTTTTGATTCAGTCTCTGGGTCAGCCCAAAATCATTGGGTGTATCCCTCAGACCACCAACTAAACAGAGATTATAAACTGTAGGATCTAGAATTTTCCTACCTGAGCTGAATTTTTACTTTTAAGATAGTAGTTGCAACAAAGCTCCTCTGGAAACGAAATATATAAAAGGGAGAGTACAATTCCTCTTTTTGAGCATCCATCTCTCAATCTTCTTTAAACAATGAAAGGCAATCATGGCTATTTTGTTTATCCATTTTATATTTGACAAGTAGACTTCAAAAGATATTCTTCATAAATACCACTGGGGATACCATGGGTCTGATTCAACTCCTACCAAAGCCAGCTTCTTTGAGAGTTGCAGGTTGCTACACTCTGCACTGGATATACCTCTGCACAAGCAGATGTAAACATGCATTGATTGAAATGTCTGGCTATGCCCTCAGGGTAACATTTTATACTCAACTGACTCCTGATATGTGTGCTTAATTTTATGTTAAATAATTCATCATTGATAATTCAGTAGTGGGAAAAGGTATATGGCATTATCTAATGCAATTGTATTTGTGACCTTACGCTGATGACAAATGCAAAGCTCTGCCTCTGCTTTAGTTGGCCCTGAAGGGAAACCACCAGTGCTTTAATAAACGGAACAAACTATTTTTAATCAAACATATTCAGAAAAAAAGAGCTGAGAATGGCCTATTTTATGTGACCTTTAAAATTTGTTGCTTTCTAGATGGAGTCAATCTGACATTAGGTTTTATAATAGAAGTCCCATTTATTCCAATTCAAGGAAATGTACAAATAGAAGCCAGCTTCTGCTGATCAAAAAGAACAGCACAACAAAATAGAAATGTGGCAGGTTAAAGCTGAAAGCTTTGATATAACTACTTTGCTGAAGGAATATTTAGGCAAGACTTGAAAAGGTCACATATAACCAGGAAGCAATATTTATTTACCATATATAAATTCTGCAATATTTATTTTCTACTGTAAATTGGCCAATGCCATACTAAATATTAACTCTCACACAGAGGGCATGACTTCATAGTCAGCATGTGTGGTTTAGTTATCCTGTTGTGACAAATGTATGTGACCTGTCTTGACATCTAAATAGAGAGGAGCAGTCACTTTATTTCTACAATGAATAAAGCAAACGACAAACCTCAGGATTCTGAAATAAAATACACAGTCCTAATTCTCACTGTTTCTACAGAGGTGGAGGTCTCATTCATCACTTATATTGATGACACAAAGTACCTTATTAGACTAAGCTTTTATCTTAACTGAAGCAAAGCAAAAACAAACACAAATGAGTTCACAGCTGTCAGAAGACACAAACATGCAACACTAACAGCCTGCCCCTGTGACAAAGCTTAGCTGAAACTCTTCTCCTTAAGTCATAGTACCTAACTGAGTGTGACCATACGGCAAAAAAGTACTGGAACTAACACGAACATAGAAATTGAGAGTTTTGGCAGCTTGGTCCATTCCTATTTCAGCATTATTTCAAGCATCAGAGCTCAGGCTTCTTGATAGGTCAAGTATCCCCACTGATAGCATCACTGAACTCAAGCTGAAGACCTCTGAGCGTGGAGCTGAGCTAGAAGAGACATTTATTATCTTTGATAATTATTTGTATCTACAAAGAAGGCAGCTTGGAGATTTAGACAGTCTCTAAATGGCCCAAAATATTATTTAAGATTTTTCTTACTAGCTGAGAAAGAGGAACTGTTTCTTTTATTAACGTGAAGATGTACTTTGGCAGTAACAAGAGAAGAGAAATAAGTTTTTCCTCATCACTCATCTGCCCACAGAAAGGCCAAGGCAGGGATTCCCGCAATGCTGAAAAGGGCAGTTGAACAAGCAATCTGAATCCTAAAAAATACCACTGCCTACAACTTTTTAAATATAAGGGCATAAATTCAGATACTTGACTACCTCTTTAGAAATTAATATCAGATTCTAAAGCCTGTGTTCCCCAATTTTAATACACACAAGCAGTTTTCATCCTTAGTGAATTTGAAATAAGCAATAAATACCAAACTTACTTTTACAAAGAAAGCTACCATTAAATGTATCTAAAATGCTGAGACAATGCAGGGAGAACCTTAGGAAGTACCAAAGTCTTCACAACAAATGCACATCTGATAAAATTATTCTATAACATTTTTGATCATTCAAATCTCTCAAACCCTGAACCCATTTTTATTTCCACTTTTAAGGCATAAGTTTGGAGATAATCACACTCTACCCTCAGCACACTAGGCCTTTTTCTCAGTCATGTATTTAAAAAAGAGGAACAAGGCAGTGCCCTGACTGTACCTTCCATTGAAATGGGTGGGACACGAAACAGCCCCCAGACTCCTGGATCAAACAGTATAATTCAACCAAAATGAAAAAACACAAAGCAGGTACAATTCTTTCTATGCATTTATAAATACATAAAAAGTAATAGCATACCCAACATATTTTTACAATCATCATTGTACAACTGGGAGACGTGTAACCACCTCATTTTAATCTCAGTATTTTCCTGACCTTCTTTTCTTTTAAGTTTTTTTTTAAGGTAGTAATATTGTGTAACTTCCCAACTCTGTGAATACAAAATGAAATCAGATACTTTCTGATAGTAGATGAAGTACTAAACGAGTGGATGTACACGGAGACTTGAGAGTTTTCACATTATAAAAATTGTATCTGAAACTCTTGTTGTCGTAAAACAAATCTTTCACTAGATCTGTATATCATAACAGGGTGCAAATATTTCATATTCCCAGCATAACAGGGAAGCAAAAAAGTAGCTTCTCTTGTCCCAGCCAGAACCGGGTTTGGAAGCAAAGGAAAGCGAGTGAAAAAAAGGAAAAGTTTCCTCGTACATGATCCTAACTCCCCCCAAAGTATCACTTTGAGATTTAAGTGGATGGTTCATTAACCACAGTTGTTTTACATGATGCCTACTCCCAAAGTCGCACTGCCACATGGCTGAGCTTCAAATCAATTGTCCTAATTACAATATGGCAGCGTAATGATCTCATTGCAAACAGCAGAAATAATGAAGAATATTTCTTCTGGGGAATTTAAGTTGGTGTCTTTCTGAAGCTGTTGAGGTTAATCTTCCTAACATGGAAGTAATGGGCAAGGAATTGAAAATTAAAGTAATTATGTTAAATTTTCTGTGGAATAAAAGTTCTGAGATGAAACTAGTTTCAAATGCTTTCTTTTAATAGCATGCAATACCTTCCTTTTAAAAAGCCCAAGAAATGTTGCTTTATGAGGCACAATTGTTTTAATGTAATGAGGCACGATTTTTTTTAAAGTTTATAGATTTAGATTGTTAAGATTAAACATAAGCTATGAATAAAATATGTAAAATTTCATACAGTATTGGAATCCGAGTTTTGCTTTTTTATAATAATCTAATTGAAGAGTTCATAGGGCAATACTTATGAAAAACCCTATCAGTACAATTCAAGGTAGTTGATTAGTGCATGATATTGTGTGAAAGTTGGAACTGTTCATCAGCTGAATGCTTAAAGCCCAAAACACATAAAATCCACTTCTTCCTATGAAAACCTTAGTAATAGAAAATATGATTAAGTCACTCAGACATCATAATAACACAGAGACATAAAAATCCAAGACATAACATATAAAAGTATATATGTGAATAAATTATTCTTCCAGTTAGAAATCAATGATTTGTGATCTAAGTCAACGCTTCACAATATTGACAAATGATACTTAAAATTAAATGGCCAATTGAACAACATTATAGAAAACCTTTTTTCTGGGAAGTGCAAATGAAATCTACAGTTAAAATCTTACTGCCACTCAAGATCTCATAGAGGACATATTTTAGGGTTTTAAAAGTTTAATACCAAAAAAACCTCCCAAAAACTGGAGCCTGGGCCGGTACAAAGAGCACACCAGAATCATAATCTTAATAATTTGCCTCAAAAATTACCACTAGAATTTAAGAATTTAGCTGCCTGATACAAAGCAACATACAGTCAAAAAAAATCACGACTTTAAAGAAATTACTTTGGAAATTCACATGCAACAGTCTCTCTTCAAAAATACTATGTTTATTTGTAGTACATAAAACTACCTTAAGCTGAATTATTCATATGCTGAATTATTCTATTTTTCTGTGTTCAACAATTGAAAAATACATGGCTATCATTACTAGGAAAAGTGAGAGTGTGCTTGCATATACACAAACATAATTTTCTCACAGTTCTGGATACTCAAAAAGTCTCTACAGATAGTCTGTGAGATTATGAAAAGGTGAGAGATTGAGGGGAAAAAAAAGACAAAATAGGCATACAAGTATGCCTATTACAACTGCAGTAAGAAGAAACAAGTGTTCTTTCATGGTCCTATTTGGATTCTTTGATTTTTGTCTATTTTCAAAATATTTAAATTAATACTTGTGTCTGATGGCTGAAATTTTTCAGCATTCAATATACAATCAACTGAGATTTCACTTTTTAATGCTATCTGTTTTAACAATGAAGAGCTGATGAGGGGCCATTGGGTCTAAACTTTTCCCATTGTTTTTTGAGAAAATAAATTAATACTACATACTTAAAAATTATAACATGGTTATTTTACTGTGCTAAGGTATTTTGAAAAAGAAAACTTTGAAAAAGAATACTGTTTGTGCACAGCAAGCCTAATGCATAAGTAACTCTCACAGTGTTTACTATTACATAGTGTCCCAAAGAAAAGTTTACATTTAGCAACTTTTTTTTGTTAACTAGTTAACTTCATTAAACACACTGACTAATAGGAATAATGGAACAAGACAGATCCACTAGACTGCACTTTCCAAAAGCTGACTCCGGTTCCCTACCAGAGCTCTTGCTGACATTGAAGTCACCCCAGATGATCACCTCTGGTCTATCGTCAGAGATTTGATCTGAACATTTCATCATTCCATTCAGATTTTATGTGACTACTGAGTCTTAAGTGATCTGTTGTTGAACACAACACAAATAAACACCTTTTGCACAACTACTGCTATTTCAATCTACGCTTTCAGCTGGCCATTCATGTTGTAGTAGACATGCATTTCTCCCAGGAAAACCTCTGTCCTCTTATGTATTTTGATTTAATGTATCAACATTTCTGCAAACTACATGTTATTGCCAGATCTCCTGCAGAGCAGTGTTTAAGTTCATCCTGCACTTGGTAACAGGAACAATCTTCTACGTACTCATTCCTTGCAATCTTGCACTGATCTACTGCCAGGGATTGTCTGCAGCCTTTTGCAGTGGATCCATATGGATGTCAGAAAAACGAACCGCATATTGCTCCACAGTACTACATGCTCCTTCCTGTGTTCTGCAAACCTTACAGGTTTAGCAACAAACAGTGAGCTTTTTTTGGGAAATATCGTACTCAGACCACAGTGCTGAAGGCTCAGTAATTTAGGCTGCTTTCTTACAGCTTATTATTTACAAAAGCGAAAGTGACAGAATTTCATCTGCTCTCAAGAGCATCTCATGCAGCCTTTTACTCCCTGACACCCACTTCCAGACCCAACCCGTTTCAAGCACACCAGCAATTAAAGCACCTTCACATCAGCACAGTCAGTGTGGGTTGGTGCTTGTGTTACCTCTTCCTTGACATCACAGGCTACGGTTCGATGCTGTGCTGAAATACTGCAACCCTGAGCACAGCACAAAGCAAAAGCACGTTTCACACTTTCTGTTGAAACAGCTGCATTCACTTTTTGGCTTCTGAGTGGGATTAGTATGCTAACCCCTCCCAGCCTTTCTGCAGTGTCCTGCTTCTCCTCTCCCTGCTGACACCAAATTTGACTCCATGGTACAGCTGGAATCAACATCATCAGCTGGTATGAGCAACATAACTCATACATGACAGTCAAAAGACTGGCAGCCAATGAAGAAGACATATGGTGAAGCAAAACTTGAGACTAAGAACTTGAAGTAAACACGCCCTGCTTCTTTGAATTATCCCATGTACCCCTACTTTTTATATTCTTCCTTGAACAGAAGGAAAACTTTGCAACATTTCCTTTGGGATATTTGATAGTTTTATCTTTGATTCCCGTTACACTGCTGTTACAAGAACTTTCTTGTTGCTGTTTGAGTGCATTCCTCTACAATACAGGCTGCAATCAACTTCCTTCCTTCTACATCAGTCTGTCTAGTCCCTATATTTCAGAGCTCTAGCCTCCTAATGTTTTCCTTTTCTGGTTTCTCTATATTGCACATATTTAAAAGAAAAGAAAGACTGCTAAAGAAATATCGTCATTCTAAAGAAAAGAGTATCCTTACTTTCTCTTTGTCAATTATAGGCAATTCCAAATTAGTGTTGAGATTTTGGCTCACTTTGTATTTTTAAAGGCAGACTCTTCTGTTACTAAACATCTGGATGAAAAGGATTTACTTTCAGCAAACAGATGAGAATTTCCCCCTGACTTCTGTGCTTTCTCTTTTTCTTGTTCCCCACAGCACCCCTGCAGTACAATTTCACTTCATCCATTCCACGTTCTAATTTTTCTATACTCTGTCCCTGTGCCATATCCTCTTTTTTCTTTTATACACTCCAATGGAGAACATGAATGTTACATCAAAAAATATCCCTAAAAGATTCTCCAGTTCAGAGGAAGTAACTCTTCCATCCTTTTTTAGAATGATTGTACCCAATGGCTGCTATGAAAAGGTTGCTACCACATCGTAGCAATATTGCCAAATCTGAGCCAATGTTATTGTGATTTAGGTGACCCCGTAAAATCTGTGATTCATTTGAAAACATGCTTTGTTGTTCATGCTTGCATGTCTATCAAATTTCCCTCAGAATTTAGAGGCTAAAAATAGTTAGTTAAAAAAAAAAAGGAAAACAGTAACAAGTCTGAGATGTTTGCAAAATCACTCAACTCCAGGAACTGGGATAGAGAAAGAAAAGCATTATTTTAAGGCCTACAATAAAAATGGAAGAGTTTGCAAGTTTTCAATGATATTTCAATCATCTTCCTTTTACTAACTTAATCCTAAATTACAGAAATCCTTTGTTTCCAGAAGGCTAAATCCTGGAGCCGTTTATCCTGTGTGCTCCCAGTCCCTGGATTACATCTCTGTGACTGTGCTGTGACGGAGACTGAATAGCAAGAACAGTATTTACGCAATTGCAGAGTGACAGTGGGACAGAGAGGTATTTTTATCATTGTGCCTGGCAGCACCAGCTACGCACTGGCTGCTTCAAGGGTTTCCAAAGGCCGTGGTACAGCTAATAGCCTGGGAAGAGAATGACAGAGAACACAGAGGTGGCAGGAGGGACAACAGCTGTAACCACTACACGCAGAAACCAACTCAGCATGCATGGGAACAGGCTAAGACTGTGCACTGCATCGGGAGCACTGGGTGACGGCACCTCACATGCCCAGGGACAGGGATGGCGAAGCAGCACTGGATCACATCCCCAAGCAGCAGAAGTGGTGAGTGCCAGGAGGAGCACCGGCCTGCCACCAGCGGGGCTGCCCTCTTCTGACATTGTCTAACATTTTAACAGAGCCAGGACATTCGTTTTTTTCTTTTTCTTTCCAGCTGACTAGGTTTGCCCATGTGTCAAAATCAAGCAAGTAAGCCGAAACCTTCATAAAGAGAGTCTTGAAGCATTTGTGTGAGGATGGTGGCAGAATCTCTTATTTATTAGCCCCTCTTATTTCTAATGAGGTGTTGAAAATAAAATATGAGGAGCTTCCAAGCAACCCCATCCCACAAGCCAGATAATGTTTTATCTCCAAATACTTTTCCAGCTGCATAACTGTTGTGCGCCGGTGGGGTATGCATGTGTGTGGCATCACTCAAGGAAGGGAAAAGAGCAGGAGAAGTCATGGTTTTACATAGCTACAAAAACTATTTGTCTACCCAGCTCTTGCCCTGTAGAGATGCTCTATAAGCAATGAAAACAGGCTGCAGGGAGTTTTCTGAAAGACTGCTGAATGTGGAGTAGCACTTACTCAATTCTCTACCAGGCAGTATTCCCTGAAGTACAATTTTGAAATTACTCTGGACAATTTATCACCTGCCCAAATGACCCTGTCGCTTGGCAAGTACCATCTGCATGGAACTTGCTCTAATATTCCCAGCCCCACAAGCAGCAATAAACAAGGGCCATTTTTTTGATAAATCAACCTGCCAAATACAGTTTTTTCTTCTCTGATGCCCAGGAAAAAAAAAAAAAGTTAATTCCTGGGTCACCCACATGTTTTCTAGACATTAAAACGTCACAGTTTTCACTGCTAAATAAAATTAAAAAAAAAAAATCCTAACCCACAGTCACGATCATTCTGGGAAGTCCTTTGTGGTTTGACTGACTACCATCTGACTTCTATTTCTGAAATAAACACATTAAAAATAAATAAAGATGTTGTCTTACTTTTTTAACATGCCTCATTTTAAATATTTACACTGTGCTCTGCACAGGACCTGCACTTATTCTGCTCACTTGTGCTTCTTTACGACACAAGCTGCAGAACAGCTCATTGTTGAGAAGCAGGAGACATGGATGCCATGGCTCATCCCTGGCTCTCTACTGGACAAAACGTGACAGAGGACAGAGGACACTTCTGGGGTTTCTACCCTCTTTCTTGTGCACCCTGCACATGGATGTCATATATTTCTCACATATAATTTCCAACAAATAGTTCTCATCCCATGTACACCCCTGAGATTAGGGAGTAGGAGCTGTCAGTGTCTTTACATGAGGAGAAACAATGATAAATAGTATTTATGTTAAAAAAACCCTAAATAATTATTTACATCTTCTTTTTTATTTTTTCCCCCAAGAACATAGGGGTTCATTGCATCATGGTAATAATAAAGTGAACATTATCTCTGAAAGTCAAAACAAAACAACTAGTGAAGTACATCATTATGTTCAAAAGATGGAAAAGATTACATAATCACAGACTAAATCCTCTCTAAATCAGAGTCAGGTGTCTCCAGCATCTTCCTTTTCAACTTTTTATTCTTCCTTTAAATTGGTCTTCCCTTTTCACTTCAGTGATTATTGATTCCTCCTTTCTGAAGGAACACAATTCTAAAACAATTATCTGCTCTCTTAGTATTTCCCTCTCAGCTACAAGCAGAATGTTATTCCATTAGTGTACGGTTAGTTCTTTTCTCTTCATTAAAGTGTAACTGTTAAAATGGGAAAATGTACAATTTGTTTTCTGACGATGGATATAATGTACTAACACATAAAGGACATCATCTAACTTAGCCACACCCATCAACAGTGTTTCACCACCAAATGCACCATTTCTATGTGTAAAGGCAGCTCCAAACAATGCCACACTCAACACACAATTTCCAGCCCCGTTTCTCCGTGGATGTCAAAGAGATCTTTTCTTAAGAATGTAACAGAGTTCTTTTGGAGGATGTATATACCTTCAGGTATCCCCAGGAAGTCTCTTTCCCAGAAGTCAGTAGGAGTTTGGTATTGTCTTCAGCGCATGCAGCATGTCACTTGATTTTCCCTGTCCTATGGTGGCTGAATTAAATTAAATGGCAGTATGTTCCAACCATAAGAGAAGAAAGATTTGGGGAGGCATGTATGCAAGAGGGAGAGGCAACTGTTTTGGCAAACATAGGCAAAACAGAAGAGCTGTGGTTCATACAGATTTTAGCTCATTTCAAATATTAACCCCTGTTTTATCACATGTTGCACATTTTGATTTTATGCCTCACATAGCAAAAGGATCCATTAATATTTCCTTATATATCTTTACATCAAAATGCATGTAAGCTCAAGTTTTATTTGTATATCTGTATTTGTATGGCTCTGAGAACATGCCTGTCTCTTTGTTATCAAAAACCAGCAACATTATACCAGTTTGTATTAAATGTTCTTGCATTTTTTTCTATCTGCAGCAGCAAAATTTGCCACACTGATGTATATGCTCTTGTCTGAAATGCAAGCTGGAGACAAATTTGTAGATTTTGAAGTTTACATAGGACTCACATGCAGATTGGATCTTACCTAACAAACTGAAGAATGTCATGTGGGTATTTACTACTTTTGTATCTTTCTCTGATGACCTATCAGAAAATACTCTGATACTGCTTCATATGTGTTGTGGGCTTAAACACTATTTAGCAGGAAGCTGAGAGGAAAGAGCCATCACTCTCTGTTAAACTGGTATACATAAACTCTAGCTCAAGTCACCCAGCATGGAAATCCAAGAAAGAGAACATGCACAATCCATGTAGTTGCCTTATTATTCCTACTATTACTTATTTTACAACAGCTTTAAAAAGGTTACAAGACCTGTCCTGCTAAGCAACATCACCTAGACCTGGATAACTAAGAATTCAGAAAAAACACCATGCAGTTTAATGCACACAATGAAACCCTGGGATGTCTGAACATGGTCCCACTCCATACTGCACTGGTGTGGATCTCAAGTACTGTCTGCAATTTTGGGTGCCGCAACAGAAGAAGGACATCAATTTTAGAGTGTGTCCAGAAGAGAGTGATCAAAATGGTGAAAGGTCACAGCTGAGTGTCTGAGGTCAGTTGGCTTGTTCAGCTTGTAGAAGAGAGGGCTGAGCGGGGACCTCACGGCAGGGTACACCTTCCTCATGGTGCCAGCAGAGGGGAGGTGGGATCTCCTCTCCCTGGTGACCAGCAGCAGGACACAATGAAGTAGAATGAAGCTGCACCAGGGGAAGTTCAGGTTGGATGTTAGGAACAGGTTCTTTACTGAGAAGATGGTTGATCCCTGGAACAGGCTCCCTACGGAACCAAGCCTCTCAGAGTTCAAGGAATATGTGGAGTATGCTCTTGATCCTGTGGTTTAGTTTCAGGTAGTCAGGTGATCAACACAAAGTTGAGCACCCAGTGATCCCTGTGGGTCCTTTCCAACTTGAGATGCTATGATTCCACAACTCTATGTTTGTTCTTCTCCAACACATAGCCTATTTCATTTTAATCCAGTAGGCTTTGAGGTGTCTTTTCTTAAATTTGAAACACTTCTTTCATTATAAAAGTGCTTTATGACTACTATTAACCAATTTAGGACACAGTTCTTTAGTATTTTTCAGCTTTGGTTACTTCAGTTTTTCTACATCAGATGTCACAGAAACAATTGTGCTCAAGCCAACAGAACTGAAGCCATCATCCCCACTGCTACCTCAGCAATGGCACAGATTTTAACACAACTACTGACTCTTAAGAAAAGTTTCACAGACATTCCTCTTTGGTATCACCAGCAGCTCAGCTGTCATGCTTTACCTTTTGAAGCTTATTAATACAGTTGTTATTTGTGATCACACTGAAGTGTACACATAAGCATATATAGACCTACACCTGTACATAAAATATACGAGCTGAAGCTCAGCAATAATGGTGGTCCATACAGAGGACACCTCTGTACAAAAAGGCAAGACAAAGAACCAGAGAAAATTCCTCCCCTATCACACATGCAGACCAACTCAGAGCCTCCTGCTTTCTCAATGAATCAGCCAATTGGGTACCCGCTATGGAAAAACCCTCCAGTGTTGCTCGAGCAGGAAACTTGGATGACGGAAATTTAGGAGACACCTCGGAAGACTCACATCTTAGTCTTAGCACCTAAATACCCTTACAGAGAGTTTTCTAGGTTATTTCACTGCAGCAGTTGGGTTTTTGCTCTCCACTCTGCAACGGTGTTTGTGCCCTGTAGTAAGATATCCGAAAGAGGGATGAACCAACATGCCAGAGCATTTCTTCCTGCTTTGGAGAATGGAGAGGGTAGGAAGTAACAGCTGTAGCTCCTCTGTCCCCTTGCTCTCCTTTGACAACCAAACCCTATGCAATCAAGACGAGACTGATGAGGCAGCCCGGGTACTGGTGCAGCCCCGCCTCAGTGCTGCACTGCCTTGTGTTTGCACCACGTGAAAAGCAATGTCATGGGGGGTCTCCTGTCTTCACACAAACCCATGGGGCAGCCTTGCCCAGATTCTGTAGTCAACAGATGAAAGAGAAGAACATAGCAGTTAACATACTACAACACTCACTGGCTACCAGAATGGATTAATTCACACACACGATGTGTGAGGCCTTTATTCTTACGAAACAGGTCAACCACCCAGACTCAGTCCACTCCTGTTCACTTCCCTTTTGTCCCTGTTGGCATGGCTTTACCAGGGAAGTATTAAAACATGCTAAAATCTAAACAAAGATACAAACATATTTTAGTGTAATTTTTATACCTTTTTAAAGAAAATTCTGTCTTCAAGTCCTTGTACATGTTTTTCACAAAATTCTAAAAAATCTTTAGTATAATATCACACAATCCCCAGACAAGAAACATTTTATTCTGTGAGTTGTTGTACTGGTTTCAGCTGGGATGGAATGATTTTTTTCTTAGTAGCTGGTACAGTGCTGTGTTTTGGATTCAGTAAGAGAATCATGTCAATGACTCAGTGATGTTTTAGTTGTTACTCAGTAGAGTTCACCCTAAATCAAGGGCATTTCAGTGTCCTGTGCTCTGCCAGTGAGCAGCTGCACAAGAGGCTGGGAGGAGCACGGCCAGGAGAGCTGACCCCAACTGGGCAAAGGGATATTCCATACCATAGACTGACATTCCCAGGATATGAACTGGGGGAGTGACCTAAAAGGAAGACGATCAGAGTTTAGGGACAGGGTTTGTCGTCAGTCAGTGGGTGGTGAGCAATTAATTGTGCATCACCAGTCTTTCTTGAGTTTTATCTCCCTTTGTTCCTCTCCTTTTACTGCAATTATTATTAGTAGTACTAGCATTACAATTATTATGATTATAATTATTATTGCTGTTGCTGCTATTATTATTGTTGGGTTTTTTATTATTATTATTATTATCTCTTACTTTGTTTCAGTTATTAAACTGTTCTTATGTCAACACATGAGTTCTATTTTCTTTTCTTTCCTTTATGTCCTCCCAGGGATGGAAGAAGGGGGAAGGGGAAGTGAGAGAGTGGCTCTGTGGCACTTAGTTGCCGTCTGGGGTTAAACCATGATAGTTGCTAAAAAAACCTTGTTAGCCACCTTTATTGGAGAAAATATGGAATGTATTAATCATGTGTATTAAGCTAGTATGATTTTGCTTTTATTTACATATAAAGTATTTTATTATTTTTGAACAAAAAAAGCATGTAGTGCCACCTAGGGGTATTCACAAGCTTATGAATTTGAATATTTGACAGCTCTAATATTTTGGATTAGATTTATTCTTCATAGCTGCATTTCTAGGAATAAAAATATGTAGTAAAGTCAAAATATGACATTTTGTTTTGCTGGCCTGACAGTAGGGCATATGCTAATTCCAAAACCATCATGAAATTAATTTTTTTCTCTCTGTTTCAGCCAATAGCTATAAAGTAAACAACTCTCACAGAAAATTACAAAATAAATAATCCCTACACTATAAAGAAATAAACAATAAGGAAGAAAAACTTATTCTCCTGACTCAAAACTCCCACGTTACCAAAACAGTGGAAAACTAAAAATCACATTAATTGGCTGTCGCAGATGTGTGAAACTCCATTTCACATGCTTGAGTTTGCATTTGATTTCCTCCAGTTCGACAAGAGCTGGACCGGGGAGAGGATTCCTCATCAGCAGCATGAAGCTGAATGCCGTGTCAGCCTCAGCATCTATTTACTCACTTTAGTTTTTATTTCTTGCATTGCTTTGTTTCCTTTTGTTTTGTTTTCCCCCTTGCTTGATAGTTTGTGTCAAAGAAGGATATATTGGTGTTATTTTTGAAACATTATTGACACAAAAGCAGATTAATCTACCATAGACTACTTGCAGAAACAGTTCATTGATAAAAAGTGCACTGCTACCAAAACAAGCCTTTAATGTACCATAATGATTACAGATAAGGATTGCTACATTTGTCAAGCAGATTTTATATAGAAAATATTACAGCAAATATAATATATATTGGCAGAGAACTAACCCTTGCTATTGTCTTTAGTGGCAAAGTCAGAATGACCAAACTGACTACATTCATGAAAACCTTTTAATCAGGCTGCCTAAGCAACAGAAACGTCTCACTGCCTTCTGTGTACAAGGTATGGACCTATCTTACAACAGTACCCCAGCATCTGACCAAGCCAGAACTCTATACATTAATTTGTTCAGTAACAAGATATGCATTTGCAGGTGATGCAGCATGAGCATTTTCTGCCTAACCCAGCAAAGCACTTAGCAAGTACCTTATTTTAAGGTTTTTACCTTTATTTTAAGGGCATGAACAAGTGCCTTGATTCAGTGGGGAAAAAAACAATCAACCAAACAGGGTTCTGTCCATCATTTTAAATTTGTACAGGAAGGCTGGCATCACTGGAAAGCAAGCAGTTATTTGTCTCTTTCTACCCTGCCTCTTTTGTCCAACACCAAACAGGGCAGCACTGCTAATGATCCAAACTGCCTCTGCCCCTATAAAATATCCTGATATTATTTTCACAAATACCACAGCAGCAAGAATGGCTGGTTTTATTATTCTGAATTGATTTTTGATCAATTTTCAATCTACTTGATTGTTGAGATTATTGGATCATAGTGTCATCATAATAATTCAGTCTCACCGGATATAGCCTAAATAACGCCACGTATCTGCAGAAGTGGTAGAGTCTTTTCAGTGCAAACTACAAGAAAGCCAGACAAGTCATTTAACCAACCATCTCTGTTCCACATAGCAGGGTTTTTTTCACAGCTTCCTCCTCTCTATCAAGACCACCCACTCATCTCCACACTCAAGTAATTCAAAGATGTTACCAGAATGTCTGTGAGGTTTGAAGAATCTGTGAAATTGTATGGATTATTTAGAAAGCACTGTTCAGAAACACTGTATTATAATGGATTTTTTCCAAAGAAATGGTTCAACATTTCCCTTAGAAATCTGCAGGAACTAGAAACTAGCACAACAGAAAGGATTTAGCTCTTAAAGTACTAATGTCAATGCAAATGTGGACTGTGGAATCTTCATATTCTATTTGTAAACATTTGGGTGATAGGGGATACAGCAACATTAACACAATAAAATTCTATTAATCACGAAAGTGATAAAAAGAGAGAAAGGAAAGAACAAAGGATAGTAAACTGACAGTCCCTAGAAATATGGGATTTTTCATAGACTATATGGGAGATCAATCCTGAAAAATGCTGTGCGTGTTCCATGGTCCCAAGCTAGGAAAGTACCTTATTTTGAACATATTACCAGTTGCTCTGATGCAATGTGAAAAAAAAAAAACCCAAATCAACCAAATAGGAGTCTGTCCATCATTTTAACATTGTATACTTAGGCTGGCATCAGTGGAAAGTTATCTTTTCACCTGTCTAAATGTAGATTCATTCTGGTTTAAAATCACTCTATTTTATTTCAAGAGTCTGCTTTACATCATCTTGCAGACCAGAGAGCCTCCTCAATTACATTATTTCTTTTCTATGAAGTTAGCACTCCTGCATGTAGATCCTGCAAATCCTACTGCACCACTGTATGAGGGTTCTTGCATCAAATTCACCAAAGTAATAGTATTTTTATAGCTGCATTTCATTGCAATCTAATTTGATTTTCTAGTGCAATGCTCTAATCATCTATTTGGAAATAACCCCTCTCTTCTGTGTTCTCTGAGGCTACTCGTCTGCTGCATGGAAAGAGAACAGTTATGGACAATTAAAATTACTCTAAGTGATAAACGGAAATTATGAATTGTGAAATAAGGTTCAATAACTTAGAGTTTTTTGAGCTGTCCTCTCCACATTACAGGAAGGCCTAAAAATACAAAGTAAACAAGTACCTCTTCTTGATACACTGATTATTGACTTTCTTTTCTTTACATAAAAAAAGTGGTTAGAGGTTGTTGGTTTTTTCCCCTTATGAATTACTGCCTTCATTTACCCAAAGTTAAATTTTTATGAGTCAGGGACAACCTAGGCCAGTCTTTCTCCACCACATTCCTAACCTGTTACATTTTTCATTCTTCACAGAAACTTATACGAGGGTCCCAGTCAAATCCCATATTCTGTGTCAGATCTGCTTAATACACTGTCTGACCCTTCTTCCACTCTGTATAGGTGACATGCAAACTAAGGAACGGTTTCTAAAGTGGTGGTTTTAGCCACTTCCCCTTCTCTTTTGATGACTGTTTGAGCAGTCTTGTGCATTTACGTGTTTAGTTTTTCATCACCTGTACTCTGAGATTCAAACTGGAATTTATTCTTCTGCATAAAAACAGAAAAAAACACCAAACCTTGTTACAAGCTTTGTGAGTTCACTTATATACGAACTTTTATCTCTCTCAAGGGGATCCACGCTCAAACCAAGCTGAGAACAAAAGAAGGCAATGCAAAAGAGCATAGTGAAACCAGTTCAGTAAGGCAGGATGGGGTAAGACATGTGAGGACTCCAGATAATTCATTAAAATAAGATTATAAAGGATTGGTGATATTAGGCATAGGCATTCAGCAATATTAGTATACCTTCTGATTGGGAAAGGGAGTATCAGAAGATGAAAGTAAACACAGATTTTCTAAATTCTTCCTGCAGAGCACATGAAGAGTTGGTGAGCTTGTTGCATCCCACCTGAGCGCCATCCAACACCCTAAATCTAGATTGCTCTAGATTTGCACTCCTCCAGTGGTACCTAATAGCACTCCTCCAGAGGTACCTCCTGAGACACAATGCAGAGATATTTGATATTTGGCTAAATGTCTATTTTTCTATTTCATGAAGCCAGCTGCAACTGCTTTAGTATTCTTTGTTCAAAAAACAAGCTCTAGCACCAAGTTTCAGCCAAATACTGCTTTTCTACTTCTCACACAGAGATTCAGGCTGCCCCTGCCCAGTCACAAGGCAGAATAAGTAGTTTGTACACTCTTGGCCAGTTACAAGGAATCCTCTTTACACAGTTCAAGGCACCAGAAGCGAGCTCCGCTCTGGGTGACCAGTTCACCCAGTCCCAGGTGGAGAGAAACAGGACTGCACAACAGCATTTCACCTCCATGCTCCTGTGCAGAGAAGCCTCTGACACATCTGAACTATACAGTGAACCACAATTCTCAGCTGCAATTTCACAGCCTGGGCAAATGCTTTGGCATCTACTGTACTCCAATAAAGTATCTAATGCAGCTTTGACATGTGGATTTAGACTCATAGTTCATCTGAGGGTCTTAATGAATTGACCTTGTACACGCTTATGTGAACACACAGAGATGAACCCATTTATGCAGACTCTGGCAGGTTTTCAGAAAAAAATACAAATCATCTAAATTCACAAATTGACCCTTGAGATCAGATGGTGGAAGATGGTACTGAATACTTCTCCTATCCAGTTCTAAGAAAGTTAACAAAGTACAAATCTCAGAATAAAAGTATAAGGAAAAATAATTTACTTTTTTTGATTCCTAGCTCATTACTGCTACAGTTAAATTGGCCTGTCATTGTTTATGCAGCTTTTCTCACAAATTCATACTGCCTGTGTCCAAAAATTATTCAGAAATCTAATCCCTACATTTCTTTCTTGCACTCTACATGGACAATTGCAATGCTTTCTCAGCAGGTCTACCAGTAAAGCCGATTAGTAGACTCCAAGCAATTCAAAATCCAGCTGCAAGACACATAGCTAAAAAGAAAAGGATATTTCTCAACTGTAACCCCAGCATAAATCTTTCAAACAGACTTTTAGTGTGCACTTGGAAACATATTATTTTGCAGAGAACACAAAAAGGTGTCTAAATTACCTCACTAAGGTGCTCATCACACTCTTCATTCACTCCTCACTTTCCCTTTGGTAATATGGAAAACAAGGTATCAACAGTCTGTTTCACTGAAACCGCATGCTATTGTAACCTGAATTATCACAGAACCCCACCACAATACACTACTCAGAATAAACTCCTGATCCAGAAGGTTTACTCTTTTACAGGACAAATAATATCTTTATAGTGGAGAACAGAGACAAATACAGAACATCTGTTATCCTGCAAGGAAATAGGCAACAGCAAGAGAATCCCTCAAATTATCCCCGTTCCAGCCACGCAATCAGCAGCACTGTTCCCTGCAGACAAACCAAGAGAGGGAGGGAAGCAGAGGGACCTGGGGGAGGCACCACAGAGACCTACATGCAGTGTTAGGTAACTCGTGCTCCCAGCGTGTGCTCCAGGCACAGGGCGCAGCTCCACCAGCACACGCGGGCTGAAGCACGGCAGGGCTCACGACGGAGGGTGCGTGTGCGTGGCCGTGCCCTCCCACGCGGTGCCCTGCAGCTGCCGCACACAGGAAACGCTCCTCAGGCAGGGCTGTGCACAAAATTAGCTCGGGACCTGCGTCCTACCTTTCGTAACGGTGATGCTACAAAACAGACTAATGGCTAATGGCTTTCGAACAAACCCACGTGCACCCGACACAGCAGAGCAAACCCATCTGAGATGGGATTGGATAAGACATTCCTACACATCTGCTGTGCTTTCTAGACTCTCTTACATTTTCTACAGCAGAAGTTGTAGTTACAGGGTAAAGTTTATTTCTAAGATAGGAGAATCTGCATTCCAATGTACAGAAATTAAGACTATCAGGGAAATGAACATATTAAACATACTAAATTTTGCTATTCCTTATTTGGCATTCAAAATTACATACACCATTACTTTCACTTGAACAACGACTTTCTGATATTTTATGTTCTGTCTTCCTCTAAGTCCCCTCCGAAAGCTGAAAACGAGAATTTTTACATCTCATTATTCCGAACTCCCAGTCAGCTCATGTTAAGATACCAAAATGATTACATTGCTATCATCTTTCTGTTACAAGAGACATAATTTTTTACAGATACTTGACTGTAATTTATTCATGTTTGCCATTCAGGTATTAACTAATGGAGTCCAATTTCTAAGGAACGACCACATGAATAATATTGCAATCACTCATTAAAAGTATTGTTTACTAAAATCCAATTTCAAATATATTTACATTATTATTAATTGAGTATTCCAAGAGGTTTTTTTTCTGTGCAGCTATTTGACATTTTTCAGTTCTGTTACACAACCTCCTGCTTCCTCTTTTCAGTTATTAGAGCAGAGGATAAGAAGATTCCTCTTGACACTCCATTTACCATCCTTGGTAAAGCTGCAGAGGACACCATGACAATGAGGACACATGCAGGCACATTTTGCTGAGATTTGTGTATTTGTGGAAAAGTTAACTCCAAGGGTAAAGCAAGAGAAAGGAAGCATCTTCCTCACATTTTAGTGACCACCAGGTTAAGTGAAAGGGCTAGAGAAATCCACTTCATTCTTGCAGATTCCCAAGAGGCCAACCAAGAAAACAGGAAAAGATTCTCCCACTACTGACGGGAATTCCACAAAATGTTTTGGAAGGCAGCAGCACTTTTAGAAAAGAATCAGTCTGTCATTGCTGCCAACCTAATAATAATTTCTTTATACTAGACGCCTAATTTTAGCCAGTGGCCCCAGAGGCCTGCATGCATGTGTGCATGGAGGTCTAAGTGACAGCAGCTGGAGTGGGAGCACTTTGCACCCATGATGCCAGGAACATGCACGCATAGCACAGGGGGGTGGTGTATGTTGGGGTGGAATCACCAGCAAACACCAACCTGCAACAGCTGGGGAGCATGACAAGAGGCTGAGGAGCAGACAATCAATGGGGCTGTAAGTCTGGGATGAATATTGGAGAGACCAGAGAGTCTGTGAGTCGGCTCATCGAGGTGCCAGGGATCCAAGCAAGCTCCTGGAGGGACAGCGGGGTCTGGATATGGGCTAGGGCTAAGATGGACCAGCTGCTGGGCAAAGGTGTGCACAGATCTGCATATCTGTGTGAGGTAACCACAACACGGGAGATCCAGGAGCAGCTACTGGCCAAACTGAATTTATGTCCTGTTCTTGCAGGGAACCACTGCATGCATGTGTGTGCATGTGTCTCAGTGTGTATGTGTGTAAAGGGCTGTGGGCCCTGGGGTTTGGGTATCCAGGTATCAGCAAGTGAGGAGACCAAGGACCCAGGGGCAGATATTACGCATATTGAGTGTCTGATCCCAGCTGCTGCTGGGATCCATGTTCCATATGCATATATTTATTTATAAATGTGTCTGTTTTGCAATAGATGGGAATGGGCTGCTTGTGTTTTTGTGAACTCTGTGTTTTCTACCTGGATTGACCTGTGTGGCTGTGTATGTATGCATATGTATACATATGCATACATATGCATGTGTGTGTACTGTATGCATGTGTAACCTATTGGTAATACATGTTCAGCCTCACTACTGGCTGGACCTGCAACAGCCTTGACTTTTTTGGGCTACCAGATTTGGCAACTTTGAACAAACATCACTGACATAAATGCAGATTCTCAAAACACTATTAGGCACTATTCAAATAGAATTAAAAGTTTAACATGTCTGTGTCTGTAGCTGTGCTACAACATATGATGATACAAGACTTAAAAGGCTTGTAGCCTTATAAACCGAAACAGCTGGAAAGGGGCACAACCTTTTGGGCATGTGGTTCTGTCATTACCTGTCTGTAATTCTCAATAAAACATAATACCTGTTCAGAAAACCTGCTTCCCCAGGTAATACACACCCTACATGTGTAAAGCTGTCAATGTGACACGGACACCAATTGCGTTCAGGAACCAGAATTACTGCTGACGACAACAGCACCAGAGAGGCTTAGGAAGGCTAAGCACAGAGAACAGATTTTTTGCAAGAAAGCCAAAGGAACCAAGTATCCGTGTGGTCTGGAAGCATTTTATGGAACAGCAATAAATCTCCATTAACAATCTCTAAATCTAAAAATGGTTACACATCCTAAAATTAATCTAAACTGCCAGGGTCCCTCAGCTGTGCAGATACTTCCCTTTCTCTCCGTTAACCCCACAAAAAATGATTTGGGATGCCAGTATTTTAACTTTGCTTTTATATGACTAAAGGTGTATTCCAAGGTGCATTGCAGCAGACAATGAGACGACATGAAAAGTACAAAAGTTTCTGTGTCTCTATTCTCATTCCATGTCCTTTCATTTCCAAGGCCGCCCACTGTTACCTTCCCAGGGCAGTGTCCATTGGGATGCTCCCTCCAGAGCAGGGCTCATGCCGCAGCATCCCGCCACCCAAGGAGATGGGCTTAGTGGGTCTGTGCTGAGATCAGTGCCTCTCATCATAGAAATGACAAGGCCACTTGCTGCTCTGGAGAAGGAAAAGAGCAGCTCTGAACAAGGTTTGGGAAGAAGGAGTGGGAAATACATCTCAAACCAGTAAAGAGTCAACATACCTACTCAGTTCACTGGGTAAGAATCCACTTCCATGAACACCCTCAGGTATTGGGAACACCAGAGTCTTTGGAGATGTTGAGGTCTTTGAACACAGTCTAGGTAGGTTATGTGAAATTTATCAGCTAATTGTTTCATTATTCATAATTCACATTATAATTATTCCTCTTGGCTTTACTTTCTCCAGAAAATATTCTGTATTTTACCCATTAAAACATGTAACCCATCAGAAATACCTAAAATAGTGCCTGAATATTTCTAGTCTCCAAAGTATACTGAGGTACAATAAACCATGTCTTCAACTTCTAAACTAGTGAATTTCCTTTTACTTCTTTGAAGTTCACAAATTCGTATCAGTCAAAGAAGACATGCCATGATTATAATGCATTTACATTGCTGAACGTGACACAATCAGTGACAAAAGGAAAATACTCATCACCTTAAACTAAGGTATACCTCATTGCCGTATTTTACACCCTACTTCAAAGGGTTGCTTTTTTTTGTTTCAAATCTGAGTGCACTTCAGAGAAATTGATCAAATGTTCCAATATCACTGTCACAAATAAGCCCACATTAACCTGATCTACAGGTAATCTCAACTTTAAAGTGAAAGTACTGATTCTGCTCAGAAAAGATTTGTAATTCAGTCTCAAAATTTGCCTCCTGTTAAAAAAGTAAAAAGAAAAGATCGTTCTCCGTCTTTGCCCAAAACTCCATCCAGTTTTAACATTTTTTCTCAAAACATCAACTCTAGAATTGTGTGATACTATAACAATCAAAATTCACCTTAGCTTGATTTCTTAAAAAAGAAAAAAAAAGAAATATTTTTGTCTCTGAACCTCATAGTGCCCCTTTGTCACCACACTTCTAAACATCCAACAGAAGGGAACATAAGGGTGGGTTTTAACATATTCAGGAAATAAATTAGCTGGAAAGAGAAGTCAGACCACCTTTTCCCTCCCATCTCTCTTCCTCATCCAAGAATAAGGCCACAAAGTCAGCTCAAAAAATATGAGGTACTAGCAAATCTTCACCCCAAAAGAAGTTCAGAAACACCTTATTAAATGTAGGAGGATCAACATGGAAGAAAGCCATAGAAAAACAGGCTAGAAATAACAGCATTTCCCAATCTACAACCCGAAAAATACAAGTCACTCACTCTCAAGATTGCTCCAAAAAGCTCAGAAATTAAGAACCTGGGGGCTTGCAAACCTGACACAGACCCCAAATGTTTTCTTACTGTTATCTTATGATTACAACATGAAAAATAATAATTTCTAATGCTTCAGCTTGTATTTGGTTTCTTGAATCAATTATACGAGTTTTCATACAGTTGTGTAACCACAAATAAAATCTGTTCTGAAGGCTCTAAATGCTTTCCTTGGGAAGATGCTAATAGCACAGCTGAAATGAGTTTCTCTGGATGCTGTGAGCTTTGCAAAAGCCTCTAACCATATTATCTGGCAGAGGTTTTATTGTGATAACAGATTGTAATTCTTTTCTGCTTTGCAGCATATTGAGTAAAAAATGTAAAACTGCCATATATTCTGTAAAAAACTGATGGAAAATGGAACTATTTTCTGAGAAAAGTTGCTTTCATGATCCTGTAGAAAGTAGGAGAATTAGTGAGTGAATATTCGTCCACCAATGGATTTCAGCATATATTTTTCTGTTGGAAATGAAAAGGAAAAAATAAACATGTACACATATTGTTTTTCCAGCATCGGGGTGGAGGCTTTTTGTGTCTTTATCTTCTATCAGAATTTTATTTTGTTACAAATTTAATTCCCAGACAGTAATTACATTTGCACATGCACAGGAGTAGCCATTTCCTTTGTTTTGTCTTCTCAAGACACAACAGAGTAAATACAGAAGAGGAAATTTTACTCCAATGGGCACTTGCCTTTAATTATTTAGAAAAATATTTTTATAGTTACAGGGTAATAACTATACAGAAATATTTCTGGGAGCTTTGGTAAGTCTTCTTTTCATTCCAATTGTTTCTTCATTAGCCTTCTTACCCTTTCTTACAGCAGGGACCCAGATATCAAAAGGAAGAAGATGGTATATAGTCTTAGAGCCAGTTTTTTCCAAAATTGGGTGCCATATTTAGGCACCTATATATAAATGGCCTGGTTTTCAAAAGAACTGAGCATTCATCAGTTCCCATTGATTTCAATAGGACCTAGAATTGATCACACCTCTGCAAATCAGGCCACTTCTATTTAGGCGCGGGCACGTGAAAATACCAGAACCACTTTGAGCATCTGGTTTGAACGCAACAGCCAAACGTTCTACCACACAGTTTTCAGATAAACATTGTCATCTGTAAATGAACTCACAGCAGCACAAGAGTTTAAACAGAGGCACCTGAGCTGTGACACTTTTTGTTGCCTAAATGGAGCTGGTGAGAATTTTGCTGCTGAACAACTATTCTTCCGAGTGCTTAAAAAAACTTTTCTACTTGTAAATAAAGTGGATCTGAATAATCTCATACATTCATTTTCTTTCCTAACTAAAATAACCCAGTTCTCAGTTTCCATTTCACTAGCTGCCTGCTGTGACACTAAAAATTATGTTAGTTATGTAACAACATGCTCTTTGTAGCTGCAGAATAAGAGAATAGTGACAGGGACTGGGACAGTGAAGTCCCCATGATATTTCAGCTTTAGCTGCTTAATGACAGCAGGTTGCAAATGCACTTTGCTGAGCTGGAAGGCATTTGCTCCCTTATCTGACAGAACTAGACAGTTTCAAGGAAAAAAAGGGTATAAATGGCACAAACAAGAGGCATGAACTGAATTTTTAAACATTGTATTTATTGGGAATTAAGAGACCACACACAAATGAATTTTATGTGCAATTTCAGGGACATAGAAGTAATTAGAGCAACTTTATCATTTCACAGAAAATGTCAGATTGTCCTTAAAAATCATAAAAATGACATGCAGTAAAGCAAACTGCTTTCCTTAAAGTTTCAGTTTCTTTAAAGGTGCTCTTTTTGCAGACCTCAATAAATGCCCAGGGACAAAGTTCTCCACAGCAGCCTTGACTCAGGCCTGTGAATCCACAGAATGCTGAGCTGTGCTATGCAAATACAGAAGCTTACGTATGGAAGCAACACGTTTGTGTGATGCTGCACCCAACCTCATTCATCCTGGTCAGGTTACATGATAAAAGCTACACAACCCCAAAGGAGCATAGAGAGAGAAGGAATGGAGGGGGAGGGGGCAGGAGAGGAGGGGTGGAAACCCCAAATAACCAAAATAACACCAGGCTGCTCCCAGGGCTGCCCCAGGGGAGTCTCAGCCCCTATGTCGAGGCATGAAAACCATCAAGCTGACTCAACACTACCACTGCTTTTGACTGAGGGGGATGACTGCCACAGGGCATGGGACCCATGATGGGATGCAGAGGAAAAGCCAGCTCAGAAACCCCTGTATCACTGTCCGCAGTAAATCTAATCCCAACAGGACTCTGTGCAATTTGATAGCCTTGCAATCAGGATAGCTGAGATGGGTACGAAAATAGCTGCCAGTGATGAGCTCACAGCAAGAACTTTCATGTGTAAGTTTGTAAATACAAACTCTCTGAGCTCAGAAATTACCAGCTACTCCTGTTAGCTTCTAAGGGACCACTCCTAAACTACAGCAGTGGAGCATTCTGCATTCTCACCTTTGCTCTTCAGAGACTCTGATGGGTATCCTTCGTCACTCCTCTCCACCCACTTCAGAGACATGCTTGCACCAAATCTGCTTCTTTCTCCCTGACTATAAGACATTAATATTTTGGTGCATTCTCTTTTTGACAGTTATATATTCATATGTTGAATTAATTTTTTCTAACATTTGTTTCCCTTATCACAAGCTCACTGAACTTTAGTGCTTTTACAATAAAATGAGGAAAAGGGCTGGGTTCAGGAATGAGGCTGTTTTGTTTTGTTTCATGCTGGCAGCTAGCATGGACACTGCAGGTCTTTTATGGGAGTGTTCTGGGAGGCATGTCACTGAGGTGACAGTGACAAAGAAGCAGCAACAGGAAAATGTCTTCTGACCCTGGAACTCTGATGTGGAAATTTACATTAAGAACACAGAAAAGTATTATACTTCAAAGACACATTAAAGGAGTGGCTAAAAGCTGGATGCAGCTTCACTGTGAATGAATGGGAGAGAAAACCAGTCATCTGTGATGGTAAATTGATCTGCTCATGTTCACTGAATTCATGCCATAATGGGCACTTCTAAAAAGGGCAAGGGAGATTCTGCAACCTGAGACCCTACAGCTCTTTGAAATGCTGTAATTTCCTATTCTAAGTTAAAGTGTGCCAGGGATACTTTCTCTCTGTTATGGGGAAAGAGATTTCACTGAGAGGCAGAACATGCTGTACATAAGCACAAAAAGCTGAAGTGTAAAAAATTTAAGCAGTAAGAGTGTTGGGGAAGCTGTAGCCTGGTTCCACTTTGAGGCGAGACTGAAATACAAACTGCTGAGACAGCTCGTTGACTTCCACCAGAGCAGAACTAAACGTCCATAAACATACAGAAACCTTTCCAGAAGAGTACAAAACATATATATCCTTGCATTGTGCCACCAAAAAAAGCACATTTCAGTAGCTTGAGACAAAACAGTGAATCCACTCAGGTTTACAGCTGTTGCGAGACAAGGGGGAGAACTTAGGATTTTTTTCTTTTTTATGGACAATGCATAGCTCCTGTAAATTCTCTTCTTTCTTACCTACTTTTAGTTACAAATATTCCCTTGTTAGATCTAATTGACAGCACTTTCACATACTCCTAGAAAAGGGCTGTGGCATCACGTTTCTATTCTGAGGCTCCCTTGCACTTTAGACTCGCACAAATTGCTGCCTTTGTGATTGTTCTACTTATAAATAATTTCCATGTTATTGAATATACACTCAGAGAAACTCTTGATCACATTATTCTAAACTTCCAAGTCTAAGGAGGCAAAATATAATAATTAAGCAACTTGCTGATCCTGAAATTCTGAAAGAAATGTGGTTCATAAATGATGGGGTAAGAAAAAAATTACAGATGATGCAACTGTCTACAATTGAGGCTGATACCAAGAAGATACCCATCTATCTGTATCTATCAAACTATCAAAACTGTTTTCTTTAGACCTTCTTATCAGTTCCCAGCTATCTTACATTTTTATTCAACGCCTGCAGTTTTTTTCTATCATATACATACTTAGCATTATGTGTCATTGATTTTATATCTTCTTTTGACATAAACATTTTCTGACCAGCATCAGAAAAAAAAATATGCCAGACAGAGATATTATGGGTGCATTTAACCCTGAAGATAATTATTTTTATTTAAGCAAAAACTGGAGGGAAAAAATACACAATTGCAGAGATGCACTGTTAACCAAAGACTTCTCAATACTCAAGTAGTCTTCCCTTCCTTTGCTGTACTGGGAGGAGGGCTTTTTACAAAAATTATGTTACTTCTGTTTTGTTTTTTTTTCAAGACAACTGGTAGGCATTGCCACAAAATGAACTGGGGCAATGACTGGGTTATAAAAATGAAGATAAAAAGTCTGTTTTGGTTTTGAGCTTAGATCTTCTCCCTGATCTGCTTTACAGAGTAGACCTGACAAACACCCACACTAGTGCAACCAACGGGGTGAATTCAGATAAAAGAGGTCAAGACAGGCACTTCAAAACAGCTTTTCTAACAAAGCATATTCTCTGAACTGCTCTGTCAGCTACAGCTTTTGAGAAAAAAGTCCTTCCATAATGCAGAGGTATAGCCTGTGCTCTTTGTCTCCAGGCCTGTTACACTCCTTATTGCTGGATTAAAATGACTGATCAGTTTTCTGTCACAATCAAATTTTACAAACGAAGGTTTTATTTTTTCATTCAAGTTGCTGATAAATATATGAAAGAGACTAGACAATGAGCAGATTCTTCTAATAAGCTGCTAATTTTCTGACTTAAATCAGTTTTCTTCTTCTTAAGTTGCAGTTTGTAGACAGCATGTTTATGCCTATTACCCTTGGTCTCTTTAGACCTTCTCATCTGTTCCTAGCTACCTGACTTGACATTTTTATTTCCATACTTATTAGAAACATGTATGTATCACTGATTTTGTATCTCCTTTTGACCTGGGTGGTTTCTGATCAATTTAGGCTTGAATAAATGTGGATCTATACATTTCCGCACAATCAGGAGAACGTCCTTGAGCAGTTTTTAAAATTCTTTTCTTACGACAACCTGACTTAAATTCATAGTCCTGCCAGTATAGTGACAGCATTTTGGAATGCCAGTCTCATACAGGTCTAAATTCTGAACATCTCATTTGCATGTGGAAAATATAGCTAAATTATAATCACCTCAATCTGCACAGTGACTAACTGGTTTTCAGCTTTCATAATTCACTGTTCAGAACAACATCCAACACTGGATTTGAGGTGGTTTTTTTCACACAGGACTTTCTGGTCTGAAAAGTTATTCTGACTTCTGAAAAACTCTGAGAATGTTTTCTTTGGTTATGTATAAGCCAGAGAACGGCTGAGGTGGGGTGGCACCTCTGGAGATCACCAAGTTCACCCCTTGCTCAAAGCTGAGTCACCTATATGGAGTTGCTCAGGGCTGTTTTTCAGTCAGGTTTTTTATACCTTCAGGGATGAAAATGCCATTGCCTTTCTGTTCTGAGCAATCTGATCTATTGCTTATAAATTAACATACTAACTAACTAACAGTCCCTAACTAATTACAGAACATGGGATTACTAGCTTACTGAGTTATGAATCTCTGCAGCACCCAATGCATGGAGCTCCCTTTTTTTTTTGCTAAAACTGAGATAGAATACTTTTTTTTTTCTGATAGGTTTTAATTTGGTATTTTGTTTAGAGTCATATAAAGCAGGTTCTCAGGAAAAATAAAAATCCAGTTTAAAAATTTTAGTGATTTGAACCCTTCAGTCTTTGAATGGAATTTCAGTCCAGCCAACATCAACCCAGGTGGGTGGATCACAACCCAAGTAAAAGTTTGACTGAGAACACAAAGGCAAGGTGCTGCTTCTCTGACTTTATGAACTACCATTCACAACCACAGTCGTGAAAAATAACTCAAAGCTACCTTCTCAGTTCAATAGGTGATAATCCTTGGTACCTAAAGTGGAATTGCTAACGACATTGTAAGACTAAAGATCTAGATTTTGGTACTGAACTTGTTTAGGATGTTTGAGTTTAATGCTTTGTACCCTCAATCACTTGTAACAAGTGGTAATGAAATATGTCTTTCCTACAAGGCTTTAAAAATCACTGTTTATTTTCCATTAAAACAAGCAACTGAAACCTTCTTCCTTAAAAGTGTAATCAGGCCTCCTAACACTTCTTTGTTAAAATAGTATCAATATTTAGTTGTACTTTAAAAATGAGGAAACATTAATTCTGATTGCTAAAGGACACTCCTATTACTCTGACGGCATAATTTTCTGCCATAATGTACGTTATTGGCAATTATATCTTCTTTTGGTACCATTCAGTAACTCAAAGACAATTAGGAAAGTTGGCCACTACAGATTTAAACTGTAACAAAAGTCTCTTCGGGCTTACTCTGAAAAGCTTGCTAACATATGTTCGTCTTTTAGATTTCAAATGGAAAACAAATCATAAAGCAGCCAATATTTAATGTGCAGAGTTGCTAATTTGTCTTTTCCCCCCGCTTTTTCCCAAATCTGACACTGTTCAAGGGACAGCGTATAAAACCATAAAGCAGGTGATGTTGCTAGAAGGAAAAAAAGCCATTACCAAGTGAAATAAGAAGACATTCATTATGAGTTTAATTCCCCTTTCTTTGACATTTCCTCCTCAATTTAATTAGACTCTCCTGAGGCTCACAGTCTTAGCGGTCTTCTTATGCGAAAGAAAACTTGCTTGCCGAAGAAAATAAGTCCAAAACTGTCCCAACTCTGCGTCAGTGAGACTGGATTCTATAAATAACCCCCGCAAAATCTACCACATTCTCAGCCTGCAAAGTCAAATTATTAAACCTGACACCTCCATTACATCCAGCTGTGGCACAATTCCTCTCTTCCTTCTGAAAATCTGCTACTTTACCTTGCAGACAATAGAAACACTGCAGCTGTGGACAGCTAGTGTTCCCCAAGAGAGACTTAAAGGTATGGTTGGTTGATGAGTAGTTCAGTATAAGCCAGCAATGTGCACTTGCACACCAGGAAGCCAAACTGGCTTTGATGCATCCTGGGCTGCATCCAGAGCAGCGTGGCCAGCAGTCAAGGGACTCGATTTTACCCATCTGCTCCGCCCTCGTGAGACCCCACCTGGAGCACTGCATCTAGTTCTGGGGTCCCCAACAAACACACAGACCCGCAGGAGAAAGTCCAGAGGATGCCATGAAGATGATCAGAGGGCTGGAGCGCCACTGCTATGGAATCAGGCTGAGAGAGTTGGGGATTGCTTAGCCTGGAGAAAAGAAGGCTCCTGGCACACCTTACAGAACCTCCCAGTACCTAAATGGGGTCTAAAAGGAAGCTGGAAAGGCACTTTTTAAAAGTTCATGCAGTGACAGGATAAAGGGTAATGGCTTCAACCCGAAGAGGAGAGACTAGATAGCAGAGATATAAAGAAACTCTTTGCTGTGAGGGTGGTGAGATTCTGGAACAGGTTGCCCAGAGAAGCTGTGGGTACCCCATCCCTGGAAGTGTTCAAGGCCAGGTTGGGTGGGGCTTTGACAAACCTGTTCTAGTTGAAAGTGTTCTTGCCCAAGGCAGGGGGATTGGAACTAGATGATCTTTCAGGTTCCTTCCAACGCAAACCATTCCAAAACTCTATACTATCAACTTTGTTTTTAGAAGGATTTTTTTTTTTACTTCAAAGTTTAAATTTGATTATATTATTAATGATAACGTGGTACTTCAGCAGTTTACTGCTTCTCAGTAGATGATGAAAAAGAGAAGACTAGTGAAGTTTATCAAGCTGGTTAAGAGTCCAATTCTGCACACCTCTCTTTCTCCTTCAACCTTTGCATTCCAAGATGTCACAAAAGTCACTGTTAGTGTAATAGTTCCTGACTTTTTAAATGACATATCCCAATAGGATACCCTGGAAGTGCGATGTATCTCAATTTCTATAGAGATTAGTAAAACCTTGAGGAATACTAGTCTCAGATTGCTCAAAAACATCAAAACACAACCATTTTTTTTCACAAGGAAAGTATTATGATCTCTGAGGGACATAACTCCTTACTTTTGAACTCCTGGCAATATTTCTGTGTGTTGAGCCATGCAGTTATGTTGGCTTCCATGAGCTAATGTTATGGGGTATAGAAGAGTTTATAAACTCAGCCCCTGATGAAAGGTTTCTAAGACAGAGATAGAGAAACATGGATCAGTTATTACTGCCCCGAATGTTCTCAGTTTTAGGCACGGTAATCAGCTGTAAAATTTTGTTGCTGCTTCTAAAATCAGAATGCTGCTTTGCTTACATTAATATATTCAGCTGTCCTGTCTGCTTCAGGACCTTTTTATCGCCAATATTTTTTTCAATGCAATTTTACTTCTGTTCATCAGTTTATAAATGTAGCTATGTTGCCAGTCTTTTTTGTACTGCATTCTTCTGTGCTGCACACTTTCAAATATGTTGTTACTTTCTTTCTGCTTTCCCCCCATGTTGTATAACAAAACAGCAAGCAGAAGCAGCACTGAACTGAAATAAGGACTTATTTTAAAACAGAATTTTCTTCTCTTTGTATGTTGACTTTAGAGGAGCAAGAGGAATACTCAATTTTCTCTTTCCCAGCTGCAAAAGAACAGACTCTTATATCTGATGGCAAACTAGCAATGAAAGAGTCTGCAGCAGTAATTGATCTTTCCACTTTAGTCCTCCATATGGCTACGTCCTAAGCATCAGAAAGCTTTCAAGTATTTTGTAACACCCACTCCATTGAACAGTTCGTTAGTTCTGTAAGCAGGCAAAAAAAAAATCAGCTCACTTTCCCTCACTCCAGTCTTTTCAAAGTGCACAAAATACTTGCAGTTACAGTTACACAGTCCTCTTAATATATTTGTCTTCCATGGATGCCAATGCTGTAGGCATTACAGCAGTTTACTAAGAAAACAGCCTATGACTTAAGGCATTTCCCTAGAACTCCATTATGTCATGACCCAGTTATCTATTCTCTGGATCTGCTCTCAAACTGTTCACAAAAGTTTCTATTTTGCTTGAATTCTCACTCCTCCTCCAGCTTATTTGTCTCTCTGCAGGAGAAGTCTACTACCTCTAATAAGAGTCTTATGTCTCACACTACAGCTTTACATCTAAAGACTACTTAGAACATTAGCATAATGAGGAGTCTCCTAATAACAATCCCTGCTGGATTATTTGGATTCATGACAAATTTAAGAGCAGGGATGACGTCCACATCAACCCCCTTCTCTAGCTCCAAGGCAGAAGACATTCAGTGGTAGGCAAGGAAATCTGTTTTCCCACCAAGTACTCTCTCTGCCCCACAAGCACCACAATCATTCAGGAAAGGAACATAGGTTCAACATGTTTTTTTTCTTTTACTGCTATTTTACTATCCAGCCAGAGGCAGAAGAAGACATAAATTTTCTTGCCACTTGCCTCTGTTAATAACTCTGATGTGCAATCTTTGCATTTCAAGGCCAGAATTTCATGCAAACAGCTCTCCACAGCATTGTTCATATTGATATGTCTTTTAACAGTTTACAAATGTCAGCAGAAAGAACAAAGCACAGATACAGAAATCCATCTACTTCCTTCGCATCATCATTAAAGCAGCTGAGCTGGTACCAAATATTTGTAAACATAAATATTTCTGTTTGTGCACAAGCCGTATACAGCATAGTTCAACTAATTTATCATTTCAGAGCCCTAACTGATATTAGGAGGAATTCCTTTTTCAACAGTATATACTGACAAATTCCTCCGTATTTCCATATACTGACAAATGCAAGCACCTTGAAAATATATTCATCCAAACTGTTACCAGTGTGTACAGAAAAAAAGAAGGTGGTTTCAAATACATAACCCCATATTGAAGGAACAATGACTTGCTTTTTAAGCTGACCTTGACATATTGTCTGCCTTTCTGTGAACATAGTAGAGGAAAAAAAAATATTTACATAATTATGCTGGCATTACACACACACAAAAGTAACTGTCCTGTTCTATAGCATAAAAAAATAAACTTCATACTTCTTAAGTAGTCAGATCCTTCTTGCAGTGAACAGATGCTTTGGACTGAAATTCAAGTTTAAAACTTTGAACTTTCTTTAATCTTCCATGGTTTTATTGTCTGTGTTGCTAACCTTCTCTAGGAGGCAGGCTGATCTAGAATCCCAAGTCTAAAAAGGCTTTACTATAGTGTACAGATCAGCACACAGCTTAGCCAGACATAAAACCAGACTTTTGGCCTCTGTGTCAGCAAAAATGTTTGGAGCTTTCTTCAGTTCTACCAACCATGTCTATTCTGCTCTTCACTGCTGTACAGACATTGGGCTAAAATGATAATCTTTGCCTCTTTTTTGCTCTTATCTTCTTTTCTTCTTTGTGCTTTATCCCTTCCTACAGAAGTTGGCTGAAGTACCTCAGTGGCAGGAAGCAGCATGGTCAGGCCACACATTCTTGAAGTGAGAAAATCTAATTACAATCAATTGTCTGAATTCTTTTTTTAGTAGTGTTTTCAGCTATATTTAAGATGCTGTTCAGTGTACAGAAACATTTTTGTCTTTATCCTTTTCTGATTTTCATTTGCATATTGCAGAATCAGATGACCTAAAGAGTTTTCCTTGCTATTTGCCAATCAGTGACATATTTCTGGGCCTTGTACAGCAAAGTGCTACTGCTATGATGACAAAAGTCATCAATAGTAATACAAAACACTGAAAATGTTGTCTTTGATACGCAAGTTCACAAACTCAGAAATATGAATTACAAAGCAGACCCTTGAGGCACAACCTTCTGTTGCTCTTACCACTCCCTTCTTTTTAACAACCAATTTGTTTGTTCAGTTTTCTTATAGATTTCTTTCATCCTCACTTTTCAGCTTCTGTCAATGACAGTCTCATTTGGCTAACTTCATTGTCCTATAGCATTACTATTTTGTTTGTTCTGAAGTTAGCCAAAAGAAATTGTGGAGTGGTTAAGAGGCCTTTCCATATTTCAAACTTCTTATCAAAGTGGCTACATCAACAGCTCGTTTTTATGTTCTTTGGGATAAAAATAATGTGGTTTCATCTGGATTTAAGAAGTGGTCAGGAAATTCCTGATCTTGAAGTATTTGTGTTTGAAAACCCCAAAAAAATTTAGACTCCTGAGAATTTTTTTTTTTGTTTGAGGCAGGAGGAAGTCAGAGCTCAACAGCTGGGGGTCTATACATTAAAGGATATGTAAGTAAAAAAATTGAAACCAACCAAACTAAAACCCCGAACAAAAACCAAACTCTAAGCTTAAAGACACCTATCATGACATATCTGCAGCAAATTTCAGCCAAAAGTCATCTGTCATGATACCTCACCAGCACAGATTCACCGTTTTCTAATAGAAATCTGTATTAGAATGCATTCCAACAATAATTGAAATGAAGTACAATTCTGTTATAGAACAGTCTTTATCGTCAAAATATTGAATAATTTTATTCTCACCAAAGCACTCAAGTAATACAAAGGGTACACTAGTAATTCTTGACTACTACAAATTCTCTTTAAATATTACTAATTCCATATCATTTAAAGTTTTGGAAATGCTTCTCAATTACCTTCCTGTAAATCACCAAACCAAGATCTTATTGCCACATATCTGCTGCAGTCAGAAAAAATTGTAGGTATGATACCTTACAGCTTGAGAATCTTGAATGTTAGCTTAAAACTTGGTTTAAATTGGTTAGCTGGGTCAAAAAAAAAAATCCTTCTTAACCCCCATTCTTCCAAAACTTCATATTTTTAGGTAGTCTAAAATAAGGATTTGAACTTGAGTGACAAGGATTATTTCATTTTATTTCTCCAGGGCATGCATAATTTCTAATTTTTGTATAATTTATCTTTTGATAAGCAAACCGTGAAAGAATGGAATGACAAGAAACTCCATGACACCATGCAACTGCTTTGCCAGTGCAGAGCAGGAGAAAGTGCTGTTTTCACTTTCCCTCTTCTGACACGAATCCCAGGATGCCTCCTTCACTTTTCTACTTTCTGGAGAAGAAAGCTAAAAAACATAGATGATTCCTGCAGGAATAAAATGGGCAGATATGGGAGGTGGTGATGGTGTTTCTCAGTTGGAAAATATTTTTGCTATTTCAACATCTTTTGTAGTTGGTTTCTTATCTTTGAGCTTCTCAGTAATTTAGGATATAAATTTTCCTTAATCTTGCTTGAGTAAATTCTTAATCTGTAAATTTATGTTGTCAATTGCTGCTTGTTTAACTTGCATTCTCAACCATGAATTATATTCTGACCTCACTGAAATCATTAGCAAAGTCACTTGCAACATCTGTGGAGCTGTGATCTTATTCTTAATGTTTAGTTGTTACTGCTAAATTAGTAAGTTTGTTTGCTTATTAGGATCCATTAAATCCACTAGGAAACATATGTTTCATTTATGGGAGAGTTTACGACAATGTCACATCTTCGGCACTAAGCTGCTGCTCTTATTTTCTCTATTATAAATAAAAAAGTTGAACCCAAATGAAACTGATTGCATGCCCAAGCTGCACATGTAGGCCTGACAGGATCAGGGCCTACAATCCTGGCAGTCCTCACTATGCAACATACTATGCTGTCAGAATTTCTTTATATTATCTAATTTTGACAGATATCACAAAATAAATCCAAACAAATACTTGGCATCAGCAAGGAGTATGAGTATTGTTTTTGTAAAAACTCATTAATAGAATTGCTAGACGATAGAGCTTGACATTAAACTGGCATTTTCTTCAAGCACTATCTGTTCAAGATGCTTCAATAAATGTTGCTCACAATGAAAATGCATGTATCAATTGATAAATGTTTTTCAATTAATGCTTAGTTACGCAAATCTTTATACGGCTGCATGTTTAGCAACTGGATTTATGTTAACACTGTGTAAATAAATACACAAAGTAATTAACACCAGGTCATTTTGTAGCTTTGTGAGCTTGACGCGTTCTGAAGAGCAGCTGAGGAGAAAAGAGGTTGCATCGTGACTTCACTGGTCTTTAGCAGAATACCCACTGACTCCCACACGACCAGAACTTCACCACAGGAATACAAATTTAAATTTGAAGTGAGACGTGCAACAAGGGCATTCAACTGAGGAGTAAAATGGCAACATTCTTTGGTTTAGACTGTAACTATCTCACTTAAAAAAAAAAACCACAGAACATGTCAAGTGATTCACAGTGCTTGATCTTTAGGTAATTAATTATACTCTGTCAGCAGAGGGAAAGAAATGTTCAAGAATTCAATAACCCCACTATGAAGTCTTTACAGAGATTTTTAAACATAGGAGTTTCAAGTAAACAGTTGGTTACAACAAAATGTTTTTTTTTTCCTTTATGAGCATGTGTGTACATATATCCCTAACACTGGACAAAAGCAGCCCAAATCTAATACAATCATTACAATAGAAACAAAAAACAATGAATATTTTAAATTAAAAGAAAATGTAGCCATTTCTAATCAAATTATACTGATAAGCTTTGTACATGTCAGAAAACAACAGTCTTCAAAACTGACTGACAATCTAAAAATGAACTGAAATAGTTTGATCTTTTTTTAGATGTCATAAAATCAGTATATGCACGGTATGCTGCAAAAAGCATAAGGAAAAATTAATGTACCTTCTCAAATCCCTGGGAAGTGCTAAGGATAAAAAAGCCAACCTGCTTTTAAAATAAGACAAATGGGACATATTTAGTCTGGGACAAGGAATTGAGAGAAGAAGTAAAGGATGGTCTGGTATCGAATAAACATGGGACAGGTGACAGGTTCACTTAAAGCTGTTAGTAGACTGCCTGGGAAAATAAAGGACAATGGAGAAAAGGATATGAATTTGTGGGATCTAGAGTACCTTTGAAACTACCTTTATAACTACTTTCATTTTTTCTCCTATGTAAAATAAGCTATTCAATACCTTGTACAATATGGCCCTGAATAATGTTTCTGTCATATGCTTTCTACCTTGGCCCAGACATTGATCAAAGAGCAGTCCAGCTCATCCTTCAGAGTCACCACTGAAAACACCAGGGAAGGAAAGGAAATAGCATATCAGAAGGCAGCTGAATATTAGACAGTGGAGTTCCCTGTGCAAATGGAATGATCGTATCAAGACATAATGCACAATATAAAAACTTTTTTCTTTTAGAGATGATCCTATCAAAAAAACAGCTTATATAGTATCGGACTATCTGTCCTAGTTGTCCTGTCTCATTTCCCAAATATATTTCAGGGTCAGCCTAAATGCAAGCTGGGGATGTGTTGCATTTTTTTCCCTTAGGATTCTCATACAAAGCTAAATTTCATTAAAGCCTAAATCAATTTATGTTCCAGTTCAGGCTACATTATATTTGCTTTCGTCTCAAGTAATTTTTCTAGACATTACAAAATACTATAACTGCTGCAATACTGCTCATTTCCACTTACACTCTTGAACAATCTTTGATTTATGCTAGACTGCTTGCTAATAATATCCTCAGTTATGTCTTCCAAATTTGCATTGTTAGCATTGAAAGAGTTCTGAGGCAGTCGCATGACCCCTTCCCACCATACTGGAGAATTGGAGAATTTCTTCAAAGAGCTGAAGGATGCGGGGGCTTTGTATCATTTCACCTGAAAACTGCTCTCCCCAGTCTTCTGGAAGAAGTGTTTCGGTAGAATCACATGTAATACTTTGCACAAGACACACATACAATACCGTAACGATTAAAATATTTTAATTCTTGTGATTTTGAACGTGCTTTCTGTTGTAAACGAGGGACCAGGGAGGAGTTTCTGATACAGCAATCTCTGTTCTGGCTCAGCAAGTCATCCCTTCTCCCTGCTCCTGCTTGCACTCTCTCAGACGCAGTGATTGATGTTTTAATGGTACATGCAATACAAGTCATCTTCAAGTTTACTCTTTAGCAGACGGCACTATACAAAACCAAATACATTTACTTACCCTAGTGAGTTTAGAGGACTTCTGACTTACTGTGTTCTTATCTCAATTCTACCACATTTAGATAAGCAGTATAGGTAAAAAATTTAATATCCTAGAATATTTTCTTCTCATTTTCAAATGGTTCTAGATAAGGAAGGGAGCAGCAAAGATAAAAAATTATCTTTGTTTGTTGAGATGTTTGTTTCTAAACACAAAATGCATGTACTGCTTTCCATTTTAAGCAGGATGTTATAATACAGGTAGACAACCTGATAAAAAATGAAACAAAATTCTCAGTAAGGCAAGTAATTAGGTGAAACTATCCAAGTATAACCTTCTGTGCCATGCATATGCATGTCAAATTACCTGAGAAATGACATTATGTTAAATAAAGAGCCCTTTTTTCGTAACTGTAAACAAAAATATATGAAAACAAATAATTTTTCAGCACATTTAAATATTGGAACTGATAAGGCTAAACCTATCAGATGACCCAGCATGTAAAGTTTTCAAAAATCAGAGGAGGGTTGCTGCTTTTTACAAAACAGTAATTAGCCCCCAGGCTGGAGCGGCAAGATTCTCAATAGTCAATGATGTTTTGTGGTTGCAGAATTTTTAAGCTTTATATGGCATCCTTGACAGCTGAAAAAAAAAAAATGAAGCCATAACTTCAGGATGTTTTTATTTAAAAGGCAGCTCTACTAGTGAAAAAAGTAGCATTTGAACTGTAAAGCACCAGGCATTGGCATCTGGCTGAAATGCATTTATGAGCACAGCTGCACTTGCCCACCAAAAACCCCTGAAGTTGCATGCTGTTTTATATGACAGATATGTGTCATGCCAGCCACAGGGAACAGCACAAGAAAGAAGGGCTGGGGACAAGGCTTTGAAGGCTGCCGGGAGAGACGGAGGAGGCAGTTCAGAAGCCTGAAAAGCAGTAAAGCATTTCTCTTGCAACAAACAAACTTGAGAAACACGGATATGAATGAAAAGCTAGGGTTTTTACCAGATCCTGTGAATGCTTGTGTCAAGGAGGCACTAAGGGTGATGAGCAAAAGACAAAACCAGAAGATTACAGAGGGCAGCTGGCAAGGATGCAACTAACAAATTAGTGTGCGTTTTGTAACAAATGGTGTTTTAAGTCAGCTCTACTTTCACATATTTCAACATCTGTATCGGATCAGCAAGGATCAGCTACTCTTCCAATCCCACCTTATTTATTTATTTATGATGTATTTTCAAAAGAGGATGCTTTTTAAAGCTTTTTATAAGAAGAGCTTAAATTAATACTCTGTATCAGAAAGAAGTAAGTAATTACCAATGGGCTTGAGGTATTTTGTGGCAATATGGGGACAGAAGCTGGTGAAAGATATTATCCTGCCCAGAGACACCTCTGCTTCACAGAAATTTGATCTCCTAATTAGCACAAACATTAGATCATGTACAAATACTAAAGCAGACATAAAAAGGCACTTTAACAGTCACTTAGTGTTTGCTCATTATTTCCTAATAGCTTTGCCTATCCCCAGTTCAGAACCATTTTGCTTACCACCTTTATCCTTCTTTCAAGCACCTTTCATACAGTGCATCTAGAGCTTTTTAAGACCAGATATCCTAAATATACGCCTTTTTATACTGCCTAACCAAAGAACTGGATCAATTTTGCAGCACCTCTGAAGATTTCAATAGCACACTATGTTGCTGTTACTTGTGGCTGGAAAACAGTGTACAAGCATCAAGAAAATGTGAAATTTTAGTGCTTTGCAATTCTGGATCAGCTCCAGCTGTAAGAGTGCTACTCGTGAGAGGATGAAGAAGAAATTTCATGGCATTTTGATGTATGCTCAGTCCTGACATAAGCATTCACAAAACAAAAACTTAATTAAGCTGAATTACCTTATTTAAAACAAAAACAGTGGTGGAAGGGATTAATTTGTATGTGAGAAAAAAAAAAAGACTAATCCTAGTCACCCCCAATTTTGTATATGGAGACACAGCTCTTACATACTTTGGTATCAACGCTGACATAAAAATCCAGATGCAGTCTCAAAGAACTTGCATAATAATTTTTTTCTATATAAAACTAACCATTTTTCTATAGTATATATTTATCCAGCAGAGAGTAACAGGCACAGAAATTGTGAAGGTTGTTACTTTCAGATCTGAATTCCCAAAGCTAAACCACACAATAAAATTACATCAAACTGAGCATTAGGCAGAGTTGATAACACTCTGTACTTCATGCCATTGGTAGGCCAGGACAATAGTGTTCTGAGAAGTGACAGTCATCACCATGACCCTCTTCAGACCTTAAGTAATATCTACTCAGTTCCAGGTGATACCTCCAACCACTAGGCTATTGGTCAAAACTACTGGCAGTCACGTTTATATTCCCTCTGAATATGCCATTCAGTCCACACCCTGGTTCGTGTCCTGTCTCTCGTCCGTAGTCTCAGATAGTGAGGAGGGAGTATTCCACACCTCAATTATTCTAATTTCCCAAACTTGTTTATTCTATAGCTGATCTAGACGGAAAAATATTAAAGTAAAAAGGAAGCAGCGGGAGCTCTACTGTCAAGACTAACCAACGATTTTCTGCTCTTATTAACCTTCAGTCAACAACACAGTTTGCTTCTGGGTCCATTAAAATCAACTGTTCACCTTTTATTTTTTGCATTGCAGTTAGGAGGCATTTTAGAAGCAATTTTACTTGAAATGAAAGCTCAGAGATCATAAAATCTTCAGAAAATGAAGGAAAATGTTAAATATTTTTGCATTGTATGTGTGCTATTTTGTTTTTTTTGAGCAAATTATGTTGGTTATTTCATTTTGAGAATTCACGTACAGAACATAGTGTAATACAGCAGTAAGTCAGAATGCAAGCTAGTAAATAATTGTATTATAAAAAATGTACCAATACATATAATAGTATTTTCATATATGTATTTGATATTTAAATGGTGATTCCCACATCTTAATAGGATATATAGGTATTCCTAAGATTCTGAAACTATGCTTTGGCATCTTAATAGCAGTATGATAATTCAGCAGTCTACTGCTTCAGGCTTTAGTTCACACACAGAGTTGCCCCCCTTCCCTTAAGCAGTATTTTACAGAAGTAAAAGTATTTTATATAAGTATTATACTCTGTGATGTGTAGAAGAAGTGAAATGCAGGGAAGGGGAAAAAAATTACCCTAATTTATTGACCCATTCTTCAAGCTGAATAAGCAAGGAAAACTGGAAGAACATATAGATCCATGACTGTTTTGCACTGTGTAAGAGCCCACCTGGGAACATCCCTGAATATTCAAAGGGATATTTTGATCTCATACAAACACATTGCTATGTTGCATCAGTTAACTCTTCATGATTTCCTGTCTGAGACACTCCTCAAATGCAGAGGAAAATAATGGGGAGCAAGGTATTCTTCAGAAATCTCTGAAGCTGCTACTCACCAGAGGCAAGGAAAACAGTTGTGAATTGCCTTGCCACTTCCTCTGCTATTTCTTCCCTAGGACAACAGATGAGGGAAGTGGAATTTCGTCACTCTCAAAAATCCTGCTAAAGGCAGGCATTTCTATTTGCTCTTTCATTTGGTGCTAGTCCTTAACCAAATATACCATTTCGGTACCTAAGTGACGCTGAGCACCCAATGCTATCTCATCCTGACACTCAAAAGATAAAGCTCACAGCTTGAAAACACAGGTGTTCTTCTTTCCAGGAGCAAATATAAATTTTTTTAAATTCAGTTACTTGTAGGAACATCAAAATTAGAGGAAAGCCCTAAAATCCTTGTCAAAGCTTAGCTCATGTGAGCTAGCACATTTTATTTTCTCATAGCATTAAAACTGAAAGAATAACTGTTTAATAATTAATCTTTTCTCCACAAGACTATCATCATTCTCAATTTCTCAGCACAATTCTTCTATATTTTATGTGTTTGTTATGAAACACACAGAGTTTTTCAGACTCAGAGAAGAAAATACTGAACTGATTTTAGTGATTATAATACAGGCATGTATCTATTACAGGTATGAAAAGAACATTCTCTAAATGGAGTCCCATCTCAAAACTTCAGTGCTTTGATGCTTAGATATTTCCTTCAAATGTCAGCTGGAAGGGTTATTGCAGATTTCTAATATATTTCATTTGAAACAGTCAAAGCAGTGCCAAGCGTTTTCAAAAAATTTTTGTACAATAAGGGAAGAAAAGGGAATTCATTTTAGAAAAGCATGCAAAGTATAAACAAAAACTCTGAAATGGTGAAATGAAATAAAAACCATGAAAGAATACAGTTGAGTATTAACAGAGAAAATGCAGTAGACATAATGTGTCGGAAACAATTAATGCTTATCTATCCTCAAAGCATTATTGTGTGAAGAATGGAAATGAAATAACATTAAAAATCAATTTTAAAAACCATATTATTCACATTAGCCAACCATTAAAATAATATTATCTTGATTAGAGATGATTTTTCATTATTATATTCTCCAGTTTACTACACCAGTAACCGGTACGTCATAGCTGCTATCATAATTAAGCTTAATTTCTATCTTGTTTAGTTAAAGTGGTTGAAAATGGTCTTGAAAAATAAAACCCGTATAGAAATAATAACATAGCTTTAACAGGTCTGTATCTCGCAAGAGAAAACCTAAATTCAGCAGATCTTTACTCTCCTAAAGCCCTATGTCACCACAGTTAAGAAATGCTGAGCCATGGGCTGATCAAATGAGATATTGATGGAATGAAGGTCCCTTTCTCTGATGAGGAGTGTCTTGCTATAGAAAGGACATGGAGTGCGTATGCACTTCAACACACTTGGTGACTACACAGTAATCCTTATTGCTGTGACCTGGGTAAGGCAATGCAGTAGAGAAATAAGGGACAGGGAACGAGAGACAGAGGGCATATGTACTGCCAATAACGGTGACAATTGCACATCTATTTGAAAAGCAGAACTTCACCACGAAGTTGAAACATTAAATTATTTTAGAAAAGCATTAGTTCAAAATATACCAAATGAGCAGAAATTAAAGAGCAAAGAAAGACACAAAGAGATTGGTTTCCTTTATCTGCAACCAACATTTATAAAGAACTTACATAACAAGATCTGTGGCAGCTGAAATTCAAGTAATATATTGCACAACGATGGTGAAATATGAATGGCTAATATAATGCAGTCTAATCAGTTCTGGTTTTAGCCAAAAGCATTGCTGTGGCATCACCACGGTAACAAAGTCCTACTTGTATAAAAGCTGAGTTCAGGGCAGTACTGGCTGTTCTGCATACCAATGCTAAATTGCTGATGTGGAAATATGTTACAAGTATCACTTTACAATGGTTATCTCTTTGCCATAGTTTAAAATGAAACATAATGAAGACATCCAAACACTAGATATAGACAGAACATATCATATGCCATATACTCTATTCTTTGCTACACATGTTCTGGTCTCAAGTAACTAGGTATTTATAGTTGTATATCCATTATTGCAACATGAATCTGACACAAATAAATTTTTTATTCTAGTCAGGGAAAAAAAAAAGCTTCTCCGTAATGCACATTACTGCTTATTAATAACTTTCATCCGTGTTTCAAGTTTCTGTCTGAATGATATTAACTTCAAAGTGAAGCCTGAAATCTGGAAAAATAAAACGTAGTCAGGTGGTAAAGACCTTTTCTTTGCTTATGGACTTGATGTATTTAGAGGGGGCATTTTTGTAGCCTTTTGGAATATTAACAGTGCCACAATTGTAATTTCTCTCAAGGGAGGCTATTCTGTAACATGATAGAACTAAACTTAAAGAAATAAACTTTTTAAACTATTTCAGACTACTAAGACCAACCTTTCTACAACGTGATGAACATGAAGAGAACATCAAAAAGTTTATCATTCATTAGATGTGAAAAGGTACATGAATGCAGAACTGGTACAATCCTCTAATAAATAGAAGTGAGGAAAATGTATTAAAAACTAAAGACTTGGTGTGGCCAGAAACAATGACCAAGAATATTACATTTAATGAAAAATATCTGATATCTGAAGTATTTGATATCTGAAAAAGTGTTTTGATTTTATATTGCAATTATACCTTGTGCGGAAAAGGAACAACAACAAAACACCATAACAAACATGGAAAAGAAAATAAAACCAGATAGAATAGACAAGCCTGGAATATTAAAAGCCCAATAATAGGTTATTCAGTTGGTATGTGACAGGTTGGTTGTGAGCTGAACTTGCAAACCAAAATAATAGCATTCATCATCTTTCCTTTACAGTTCTATTTAAATATACTTTGGTTTTAACATACTGTTCTTGCCTCATGTTTTTGTATATTGAGGACATATTTAATTATCCTACTGTTATCCTTCTTGTACCTGTAATGACAAAGAAACAAGACTCTATGCAGCCCAGGAGTCCTCCAGGCCAGTAGTGATGGACAGTGGGTGTGCGATCCACTTCAAGCTGCATCCATTTTCAACACTGACTCCAGAAAACTATCAAAACAATTTCTCTTTAAAACTACAACTAACTGCAACAGACCCCAGCAAAAGGTGAGACAAGCAGAAAAATATTTGTCAGTAGCCATTTCTGATCATAATAATGCTTCTCATAATTTAAATTCACTTGGGAAGAAGAGGCCAAAATAAAGCTGTACAAGAGACATTTGAAATACACTGCACTCAGCATAAAAAATAAAATGTGATCAATACACTCCTTTAAAGAGAATGCAAAAGGAATGGGAACATAAAGGACTTTATGATTAGTTAAAAGGTGAACAAGTTCAGCATATTTTTGAAGGACTGGGGGAGAGGAGGCTTATGATGTGTGGGCAGTGTTCTGACATAAATAACATTTCAAAGAATCCAAAGGAATAAGAGAGAAAAGATGCTGGAATCCAATATTGAATTCAATCCAAAACCAAACAACTGCATACACAGTTGTGGTGACCAACGCAGTATAAAGATGATGCTTATCTCACATGAAAAGATGTAAGAAATGGAACAAATAATATTGTTTTGTGAATTTACAAGCAGGGACAAGAAGTCCAAATTACATCACCTGCCATAATGTTGTCTGTTGCATTAGTGAAGATGAATTGTCTGACAGCAAAAAAACATTTTTTAATTTTAAATTGGACAAAGATGCAAAAGCAAGTACAGCCAGGACAAACTTTTAAGACTCTAAATAGGTGAAAATGTGAGAATATTCTAATAGCATATACATGAGAAACAGACTGGAAAATTAAGGTTCATGAAATCACATCAGTTGGAAAGTACTTCTGGAGGCCTTCTGGTCCAACTTCTTCCTCCTCAAAGAAAGGTCACCTTTCATCAGGTTGCTTAGGTCCACCTTCAGTGAAGTTCTGAATACCTCCAGGAATGGAGATATTACAAGTTCCCTGGGACCCTGTTCCAGTATTTCACCAGTCTCATGGTGACCTTCATTCTGTCGTGAATTTTCTTGATATGAATCTCTCTACAGTGTAAGCATTAGTATTTTGTAATCTTTGGATTCAGTTTCAAGGGCACCTGGTTTTCCTTCTTTGTTTTTTTCTGTCTCAGGATACCACACTTTGTGCAAGCACTTGTTCTGTACCTTTGAAAGCAATGTATCCTCTTCCCCTGGAGAAAACAGTAAGTTTTATGAAATTGAGCTTGCACTTAAAGAAGGGTTTATGGTTTACAGATGGATTCGATCTTTTCCAGCCTAGAGGATTCTGATTCTATGCTATGCAATCCAAATTTGTTATCGCAATTTGTGTCCACTAAACATCCTCTTATTTGGCACCTCTGAGAAAGGTCTAACACCATCTTCCCAAAGACTGCCAAAAGTTAGGCAGTTGTAGACAGTAATCAGGTCCTGCAAAGCCTTAAATAAGCCTTTAATGGTGTCTCAGCTGCTTCTTTTAACTCTTCTGCCCCAGACCTTCAGGCACCTTGACAGCCATCCCCTGCTCTTGCTCCAATATGACATCTGTCTGCTACTGGGGAACCCAAAGTTAGACCCAGCACCCCAGATTTGGGTCTCACAGCTGTCAAACAGAGGAGAAGGATTACTTCCCTCCATGTCCTAGTCCCTTGCCCCTACAGCACCAGATGCTGCTGGCTTTCTCTGCTGCCAGCCCCAGGGTAGCTCCTGTGCAGCTCACTTGTGTACCTCAGGGCCACGTCCACAGAGCTGCTGCCCAGCCAGGCAGTGCCTAGCCTGGACTTTTTCTAGCAATATCTACATATCATTGCATTAACCTGTGTCTTCTCAATGGCAAGATTAGACAGCTGAGGGACAGGTTTAAGTACATCTTGCAATGCATAAAGACTCTGTCAAAAGACAGAGCACCACATTTCAAAATTAACAGATTCAGCACGTTGAAAGATCAGAACTGTATCAACATTGGCAACTAAAAATATTACAGGTGAAACCATAGCTTATGAACAGACCCAGCTGAAAAGGAAGATATTTTTGGAGAGAAGTGAAGCAAAGATCAATAAATGTGGAGAGCAAATATTTACTTCTATGAACTGATGAAGCAAGTGCCAAGAGTAAAACAGAGCAAATACTTGTGCTCAATTAACCCTTTTTACAGACAACACTCTTCTTGAAGCTATGACTGCCAGCTGAGGGCCTCAGCTAGGGGCTGGGAGGAGAACCTGACCAGCAAGAGACTCAGCAGAATTGCTGAGGGTTTACTGTTTTTAGATTTGTTTACTGCAATGAACACATTGAGAGAGTACATTTTTTATTCCTGGCATCCTTTACTTTTACATTTGTAAAACACTTGTGTGTTAACTATTCAGAATGTACCAGCTGTTAGGAGACCCAGCAGGAAAATGACCCTCTGGAGCTTGCTGCGTGTCTCCAAGATCATATTCAGAGGCAAACTGCCAGAGGAATGGTTTGCCATACGTTTACAGTGACACCTTGAATTGGGCTGGGTACAAAACTATCTTAATTCTAAGTTTGAACTGAAAGTAGAAAAGCATTGCTCATGACCATATCTAAGGAAAACCACAACCACATCCTCCCTTTACCGAGACAAAAGGTTCTGAAAATATTTTTTGAGCAAAGGATGGCAAAATTAGTTCCAAATATGTCTGAAGTAATGTTTACTTTCAGCATTCATTAATTGAAATTGTCTGCCACGTTAAGGCAGACAGAACAGAGTGTACTACATATTAGGTCAAAAGTCTTAAATATTGCTCTGTCAAGCCTGAGTTTAAGATCGACTTTTGGCTGTAATCACCATCTTGAATGTCCTTCAAGCCTAACTGTGGTATCCTTAACATTGCTGAGAAATATATGAGCTCACACATAGGATCTTCCTCACGCTTGTTACTACTGTAAGTCATGTAGCCAAAACTAAAATAATTTCAATTACATTCTTGCAGTCATTTTGCATTTGAAAGTGTCATTTATTTGACAAATTCAGAGCAACCATGATTAAAAATTTTTTATCATCTATCTGAGTCTATTTGCATATGCAAAATAAAATATGAACAAAATCTCTAGCCATGTGATTTGGAGAAGGAAGACTTACCTTTTTTTTTTTTTTTAAATCAACTCCTTCTAAATCTTTATTTTCCACTTAAATCTGTGGTAAGAAAAGAGTGTGTTTGTGTATGCTCTGGGAAACTTTCACGTTCATGATGACACAGTTCACCAGGTGTTTCCAAGACTAAAAATCCCCAGGATATCTGCACTAATTATTAGCAATTTTAGCAATTAATATTAATGTGTTTCAAAAATTACCTAGTTGTCTTGCTGAGCTGGCAGCTTAAAAAAGGTTATTCTGGCTTATCAATAGTCCACAATATTATATTTTATCTCTATAAAATCTAGAGCAGCTCCTCAAGCTTAAGATAATGTAATGGTATTATTCTTCAGCTTGAAAAAAAATTACCAAACAACTCTACGAAACTAAATTAATAAACACAAATTTAATACTTTTTTTCTTAAATATTATCTCAATCTGTCATATGCTACCTCATGTTGAGTTCTTTTTTCACTTTTCTGGAGGGCCACTTCCCACTCAGCCAGTTTTACAGGAGCAGTTTTAACAGAAGAATGGCACCTACACCCAGACAAGCACCAGTGTGGTCATATTTGCAACTTTCAAGTTCAGTTTTCATCAGAAGTTTATTTAGTCTTGATAGAGATGTATATTAATGAGACTCTAAAGCTGGAAAATCTCTGCAGGCTGTGAGCAATTTTCTAAGGAAGTGGAGAGCGTGATGAGAGAGAATCCTTCAAACTCTGACTGGTCCCTGTCCTGCAAAATACAGCCCGCTCAAAATACCACAGGAAAATGCTTTGGTCTAATTATTGAAATACTTGTTACAGTTTCACATTAGAAATGAAACACACTCATATGTAGAAAAGGGCATCAAGAATAACAGGGCTTCAAACCAGTCGGTTTGGGGAAAGTTGACACTGGAACACTTATAAAGGCAGATAGGGAGTTTGAAGTATTTTCAGTTTGTGAAGAAGGGGAAATTACTGAAGGCACAGAGTTAAGGAGAAGAGAAAAGCAAGTAATTTAAAATACTTTGCAATTATACATCAAAATACTAAACCAGGACCTGCTAGTTTGTCAGTATGATGATGTCAAAAAAAATTTGACCAGGAAGCCGTTTGAAAATGTCAACCACTTCATGTCAAGGTATTCTTGAATTAAAAATGCTGTAAGGAGCTATATTATTATATTAAATAAAAAAGAAGAAATATCACAAGTGTAATATCACAAACTAAACCGCACAATATTCTCCTTTTTCTAAGAGGTCGAGGACTGAATTCGGATACTCAGTTGTTTGAAGCTGTGTAATGCAGCTAATAAAAAGCATAGGAGGGAAAAAAATGTTCCAGATTCAGTCTTAGTGTAAAAAGACTGACTCAGCTCTCTTGATTTTATTTGATTTCAATTCACTTGTCTCCAAATGAAATAATCCCAATATTCTTAAAAGAAATTATAATGAGGTCATTAGTCTTTATCCAGCAGATGTTCATAACTGTTCAGTTATAGTCAGTTCACACTGACTATTTTTTAGAACATTAAGTTTCAGAAGCTCTTTCCTCTCTCCAGGAAGGTTAATTACTCTAATGTGTTTATCTAGTTCTCTAACAGTAATACCCTATGTCACATGGCAATATCACTTTAAAAATAGGGCAGATTAAACAAATCTCTTTACTTGTCCTGTAAAAATACTGGTTGTGGTTTAGAATGCACTTTCATAAGTATGCCATTAATGGCTTGTCTTCTACAACATTAAGGCATATGTAACTATAGTATTATGTTCTTCATAAACCCTAAGGCAATGTTGAAAGAAGATAAACAACGACTTAATTCTAACTGCTATTGGCTAAATCTAAATGTGCTCTGAACAGATAAGATCAAAATTAAGCAATACTCAATACCTGCTTATGCAAAACAATATGCACTTGCTAAATTCTGCTGCAGATTATGTCCGCAGTTTTCATGTTTAACATCTCCAAACAGGAAAAAAGTGTACAGGTATGAAAAGAAAACAATTTACACTGTGTTTTAAACATTTAGTTATGTCTTGCAAAGTGCTATATGGTCTTTTCTTAACAAAATACAGTTTGTTGCAGGATCAAGTCCAAATCTAACATCTAAATAACCCAGTGTTTAACATGCATGCCCAGCTTTTGCTTCCGTGTCTTGAGGCCAAATTGAACTAACTCATGTGCATAATTTTAAGCAGAGTCCCTGAATTAGGAGAGGGTTGCCCACCACAGCAACACCTTCTTGTGAGAAATGCTCAGTTCTGACAGTGGAGAGAGGCCACCACCTCCGCTGACACTGTGCTTGTCCCCATGCTGAAGAAGAGCCTGGAAAGGGGGGAAGAATGTTTGCTGATAATTAGTTAGGGCAGTAAGGGCAAGGACCTCAGAAGTACTGCAAAAAGACATTGTAATGAGCAAGAAAATAACCTAATAATTCCTATTTCAGTTAAATAAAACTGCTTACCTTTATATCCAAGTTGATGAACACTGAGCTAACTATTGTATCAGTGGCAAGATCTTGGGTGATGGCAGTCACAGAATCATTGAATGATCAAGGGTGGAAAAGACCTTCAAGATCATCAAGTCCAACCATCCACCCATCACTGCCTCTGTTACCTCTAAACCACTAAACCACATCACCCAGTGCCAGACCCAGATGCCTCTTGAACACCTCCATGGATGGTGACTCCACCACCTCCCTGCATAACCTGTTCCAATGCCTGACCACCTGAACAGTGCAAATATTTTTTCTGGTACCTAATCTGAATCTCCCCTGTCTCAGATTAAGGCTATTTCCTCTTGTTCCCTCAGTGTGGGCAGAGTGGAAGAGACCAGTCCCCACCTCACTACACCCTCCTTTCAGGTAGTTGTACAGGGCAATGAGGTCCCCCCAAGACTCCTCGTCTTGAGAGACTAAACAAACCCAGCTCCCTCCTAAGGCATGTTTTCCATGTTCTTCCCGAGTTCCATTTTCCTTCTCTCAACATGGCAGCACANGATTAAGGCTATTTCCTCTTGTTCCCTCAGTGTGGGCAGAGTGGAAGAGACCAGTCCCCACCTCACTACACCCTCCTTTCAGGTAGTTGTACAGGGCAATGAGGTCCCCCCAAGACTCCTCGTCTTGAGAGACTAAACAAACCCAGCTCCCTCCTAAGGCATGTTTTCCATGTTCTTCCCGAGTTCCATTTTCCTTCTCTCAACATGGCAGCACATCAAAGTCCTTTTTAAAGTGAGGGGCCCAGAACTGGATGCAGCACTCAAGGTGTGGCCCCACCAGTGCTGAGTACAAAGGGACAATCCCTGCCCTGGTCCTGCTGGCCACACTATTGCTGATCCAGGCCAGGATGCCACCGGCCGTCTTGGCCACCTGGGCACAGCTGGCTCATGCTTAGCCAACTGCCAAACAGCACCCCAGGTCCCTTTCTGCCAATGAAAAGAACAGCCTAATGCTCAGCTTTGGTCAAAAAAAGTATGTAATCTCTTTCAATTTATTGAGAAAGAAATAGAGACCAAAATAAAGATTACTGTTCTGTGGTATAACCTGTGGCTTTCTTTCTTCTTAAATATTTCTGCCTAACTTGAAGACAGAGTGCTCAGGACACAAAAAGAATTGCTTTCTAGCATCGATTGTCCACCATTATTCCTAATCAGAAGAGTTAAACTTGCTAAACAAAACAGTGGGTTGCTATTAGAAACACGGGAAAACAAAGTAGAAGTGAGAGTCTCAAGGAAAAATTGTTCTGAAAATTAGTAGCTTTACCTTAAACACTCAGTGATTACACTAGTCATATTTTTTATTTCACATAGCAACTTTTCATTAGTTTTCTTTCAGAAATAACTAAATTAAAGTAAATGTTCTTACGAAAAGCAGATAGAAGTTACTCTTAAAAGAAAAAAAAAATACCAGCAGATGAACAGTACTGATTTTGACAAGGGACAAACAGCAAAATCCTAACCATTTTACTATGATAATTTTATAGGAGGCTGAAGGTTTTCCAGAAGTAAACAACTACATTTCTTCAGATGAATTTTACTGCATGTGTCCATACAACTTTGATCTTGTCTTGAGTCTCTAGGCACTAAGACAAACAGAAAACAAATAGTAACAACCTTGGAAGTTACAGTGATATCTCAGTGGGTGAGCTATCGGAATGTAGATCAAGTTATTAATAGCAGTTATTAATTATATTATTATAGTTCCAACAAAATCTAGTTGAACTCTAGTACACAACTGTGCTGGCATTTTACAGACAGACAAAGAAAACAGTCTCTCCTCTAAAGAATTCCAGATTGAAAGTTTAACTAAAGCAGAAAAAATGGTCAATCTAGACTTGTTGAATCAAATGTGAACCAGAATGACGGCAGCAATAAAACATTAAATTTAGCAAAGTGTGCGGAGACTCAGGTTTCTACCTGTGTAAAGAAAACAGAAGGAAGAAAAACTGTAAGGGAACTGGAGTCAAAACCGAATCAAAGATGGCAATTATCCTCTTCCTGAAAGCCAGGATGCTCTCCAGTAGTGCCAGTAGCCTTTGGCACACAGATTGCCTTCATTTTCCCCCAACCGCCTCATGGCAATCTTGCAATAGCCTCCTCAGCACCACAGCATGTTTTCAGGGCATGATGCTGTGGCAAGAGAAGCATGGATTATGATAGTATCCCCCAAATATCCTCCTCAAAAGGAAAACTGGGAAGGAGGCATCACCGTAGGGATATTGGAACCAGTTTTTATTTTTTTATTCATGATTTCAAACACTGAAGTGATTCTGAAAAGGTTGGTTAAGTGACTACATTAAAGTGGTATCACAGCGACTAAAAAGACAAGTACAAATGAATGCCTGCAGGAAGAACATTATGTCTATAAGCAGGTGAATACTGACAAATAATTTCAGGGAATATTAACATTGCTTTTCTGTCAAATCCATTGCACTTCTATTCACAGCCATCTCTTTGCATTGCAGGAATAATTTGCCAGAACAGGGCATTTTAAATTCATACTAGAGAACACTAGAAAACAGAATTGTTATTTATAGCTGGGAGTACTTGTACCAGAAATATGACTGATTTTTTTCTGGCCAGAGAACACAAGAGCACGTGATACATTTATTCAGTAAAAATCAGCTAAATTTTGAAGACCAGCTTCACTTTCTGTTCCAGCAGATGAATAATTTTTTTTCAAAATAATCCAGCAAACAGTTTCTACTCAGTAAATTTGGAAAAATGCCACATAAATAGTGAACAGGGAAAATTAGTTTTGACTGCTTAATACTAATCTAGAGGAAAAATTGACTAATCTGTATGTCAGGATCGTTAAGCAAGCAGACATGCTTACACTGTGGCAAGGCTGTTCTTCAAATAGCAGCAGGTCCCATTTCATCTAGTTGTGGATCTCACTAACTCCAAATTTGCACTGCAGTGTAACCAAGCCCAGTCAGGCATTAAATAAGGAAACCAGCATTTCTGGAATCATTTATAGATGGGGAAATTAGTACTTCTAGAATAAGCTACATTTAGTTGAGGAAGCAATAAAGAACCCATGAATTATTCCACGTGAAGAGAGAGCTTCTAATAAAATGCATCTGAGGTAATAACAGTCTATGCTGTAACAACACAACGGCAGGGACAAAAACTATGTTATAGTTTTATAGCTTCAAAATCTATGCTGTTGCTACTAAGAAAGTGTAAATCCCTAAGCATGGCTGGAAGAGGAGTTTTGGCTTGTCTCAGGCAGAGGAAAGCAGATGGACACCCCATGGGGTTCTCTCTACATCTTGCACAGCTTTCTCCCTTGACATGAACAAGCATATTCTTCATCCTTTTTAATTATAAACTCAGCATTGTTTAGAAAATTATCTAGGCCTACTTTCAAAAACATAAAAATGTGTTTCCTTTCTCGGAATAAACAGTGTAAATTTCAGTCATGTATTTGTTGCTCAAGTGGTAAGTGCAAAATTAAAAGTGGCACTCTAAATTCACATGTGATTTGAAATTTTGATTAATAAAGGCAAATTCAGTGCACACACTACAAAAATTGAAAGTGTTAAGGAATATTCTAAGATAAAATTTACATATTTATGCATTCAAGATGGAGCCTAAACTATTTGAATAGTTACACAAAATAACAACAGCTTATTTTGTAAATTCAAATGTTCCATGCATTATATATGTGTTAGACAGGCTAATCTAACAAAACTCTTTTGCCTACAGAGTGAAACCTACGTTTTCCTTTTCCTCTGCCTTCTAAGAAAATCACAGTAGTTCCTGGCTTAAAAATAAGTGAACAGTTGCAGTCATACTCCTTATGTTTCTTTTGCTTTTAGTCAAGAAAAACACAAGTCTACATTTTTCTGACATGATAGCATCAGAAATATTGGTGAAAAAAAAATAACTCTGATACAGAGTAAATTACTGGTGCTGCTCCTACAAAGCTGTTGCCATAACCTGACCTTGCCTTTCTTAGTCCTTATTAAAAATGTGCATACAATTAGTACCTAATTTCTCTATTTTCACTGAGAGGCTGTAAACCTTATCAGTGCCATTCCATTGACTCTACAAGTAAAATTATTAGGAAGCATGTATTTCAGCTGCAGGTACACTGGGATGTGTTTCCCGTTAATTGTTCCATACCGCTTTATAATTATGCTTTGTTTACTTAGATTTGTCTGTAATTCATAATTTTTATTAGGCCTGATAATTCAGTCGAGCTTGTAATACTATCTAAAAATAGAAATAAGTATATTAGGGAAAAAGTTTGGGCGTATGGAAGAATTCCTTTGAAGTTCAGGTGAGTAAGGTCGCCCTTGACTTGCCCCTCTCCCGGGTGAACAAGCCTGGGCAGAGCCTTGCTGCACCTGAAACAGTGTGACTTCACATCATCCCATCAGTGAGAGATGCCCCCGGAACCCAGGTGCAAACAAGGCCACGTGCCCAAGCCAACAACATGGATTTTATTTAACAATGATTGTGAGGTAGAGAAAGAGAGAAACAGAAAGGAGAGAGAGACAGGGAGAGAGAGAGCACTTCAACATCAAATAAAGTATTTTCAGGTAGGACTATAGTGCAATTAATGAAGAAATACAGAACGCCATTTGATGCAAGATTTCTCAAGAACTTATCTACGGATTGTGTAAGAAGTGAATATCTTTGTCCTACTTAGTCGAGACAAGGGCATAGATTGTATTATCCACTATAATATGAAAACTGAAGCAAGTCTTTGTTGCCTGCACTAGCAAGTTAAATGTACTGCTTGTGATACTGGCTTTTTTTCATCTTGCAGTATTGTGATACTGTATTTAAAACCATTATTAGACTAGAATTAATCACTTGGGTCTTAGCTTTTGTTTAACTATTTGAATCAGACAATACTAAACCTAGATTTGATTCCCTCCAATATCTCTAAATGAGCTAATGTAACTTTTTTAGTTACTTCTAAGAAAATACTGATGACTATGTTCAGTTTATTCATATCCATTTCACTTGCTCCTCCACAAGATCATTTCACTTGCTCCTTCACAAGATTGATTTTACTTCATTTATTGGAAAACGGATGAATGATGAAGCTTACCACTCAAGTAACAGATGTGACAAAATTTCACCTTATAATATTAGGTGACCAACAAACTGCTTACTGTGGAGAAATCAGGACAACATACTTTCCCCAAAGTTTTCATGTTGCTATGTTCATGAAGAGATTCCATTTTATTATTTAGAAAATATCAATCTTTGTTTACTGTGGTTCAGGACCAGTTTTGTAGCTTAATAGAGAAGTGAATGGATCTCAACGTTAAATGAAGATTGAATTTAAAAGAAACCCTTACAACGAGTAACTAATTGGTCCATTTTACAAAAATTCTTTATAGACACATTCAAAAAGGCTTACCCTCTTTCACTGACTCTTACTAGTTTCAAGCAAAAGATCATACACTTCCAGTCACAGCCTCATAGTAAAAGGTAGCCAAGGAAGGAGCCAGCAGTAGCTCTTATCCTCCAGTGCAATGGACATCACAGTGAAAGGGAATTAGGCAGTAGAGAGGAAAAAAGAAAATAGGAGGAAAAACCAGCATTGTATAAAACCATCAGAAATCTTATTCGTGCTATAATAGTGAAATGAAGAAATCTAAAACAGTAAGAGCATGAAGATTCAAAACCCACCTTGGATTAAAAGCAAAGAGAGGTAAAGAGATAAATTGAGAGCTCATTTTGAGGACACAATTCTCATTATGTCCCTGGAAGCATGGTCAGGAAGCACTCCAAGAGATCGGACTGTCTGAAGGTAGGATTACCTACACCTACAGCATTTACCTGACCTGGATAGACCTAGGACAGGATCCTGTGGAATACCTCTGGTTATTTATGTCTGAAGCACTATTTATTTCTTAAGGCTTTTTTTTCCCCAAACCGTTTAGTTCCCATACAACCATACTTCACTTACACAATACTGTGACCTCCACGCAAATGAAGTGTACTAAAATGCAATCTGAAGGAGAACCTAAAATAATATCTAGATGATGATATCCAGTGTCAAGCAAAACACAAGGAAGTAGAAATCAACTGAATTTAAATCATGATATATTAGTAAATACATCGCTTAGCCTTAACTAAATATTCTATTTAGTTTTTCAACTTTACTGTCATTTTCAGTGTTACTTGCCATCAAATCGAAACTAAAAACAGAGTAGAGAGCATGCTCCAGCGTGCTCCAGAAACATCACACTATCATGTGGTGGCAGGAATATTGTCGCTTCAAATGAAATAAAATTCAGTATGGTTATGACAATCATATAAAGCCTAAACTGCAGGATAAATTTATGATGGCTAAAGTCCCACTAAAGCTGCTGCCTTTCTCCTTTGGTTCTTTGAAGGTGATAATAAAACATCAATATATGTAAGGCTTTGTGACAGCCCATGCAGTTTCATTCTGACTTTCAACTTGAAACAACTTTAGTATTTCAACAAAATGCTATCTACTTCTTTCCTGATTCTCTGAAAATTACACTGATAGGTCTTCTCAAAGCAGCCTAATGCAAACCACCAGGAATCAACACCTCACAGATTTAGAATCACAGATCATAGAACACCATGATTTAGAAAGGATCACTGATTCCAGCTCCTGGCTCTGCAGAGGACAACCCCAAAACTCACGCCATGGTTTAAGAAGGGACTAAGTGGTACTAGCTTTGACAACAATATAACTAGCTTTTATATAGTTGTTTAGTAAATTGATTACTACATGAAGACAGAGGAGGGGCCCTGTTTAAGACTGTCTCAGAGGACATATGTCTGAGACACCATGGTACAGAGTACACTGAAGAGTAAAACCCTGCACTACTCTGGCCTCCGTGTTTTAATTATGTACCCAACCACACCTGGCTCAAGGCAAATGTATACACTCAGGGGCACAGCATTTAGGATGATTTTGAATCCAGTTTTGAAACAAATTCCTTTGCACAATTAATGGCATAAATATTAGGTATCACAAGTTTTCCCCAATACAATTTACATGGTAATTTTTATGCTTTCCATATTATTAGCTTTTTATTCTTGAAAAAGCAGAGAAGGTATGAAGATCCTAAGAGAAAACTATTAAATAATGTATGCTGTAATTGAAAAGTAAAAGCCAGAGAGCATCAAGAGTGTTCCAGGCAGTATAATGGCTTTATCTGTTCCTGAAAATGAGTCATTCTATTTCACCAAATGCATGGTCACCAATCTTAGTCTGCACAAAAATCTGTTGTGGTTTTATGTAACTCAGTAGTAGATATGATAAAAAAAAATTCAGATTGGGAAGCACATGTCTTTCAAAATGAAAGAACACCTCTTCTTCCAACATTTTCTGGAGGAGGAGCAAGAAGGAAGTTAAGGACTTGACAATGTTGAAATATCCCATCTCTCAATTAAAACTGAAATTGTAAAAACTGTATATATAATAATGTAAATTAAAAATAAAGGTGAAATCAAATGTTTTGATTTTGTCAAGCTAAAATAATCTATCTTAATTGAAGCATATTCTTTTTGTTTCTTCCTGTTTATAAACTTGACGTTATAGTATTTTGTTCTTTAAGCAAAGAAAGATATCAAAATCACAAAATCCTTCACAAAACAGAACTCCTGAACAAGAGATTGTCACACAACCCTAGCTGCTGTCTCTTAAAGTCACATCCCGAATTGTCATCCTACCTTCACTGAGATTTCTTTGTCATCATCCTCTAAATGATTTTTAAAAAACTCAAATCTTCATTTGGAGTGTACTGAAATAATAAATGTTCACAAATCTGCATTAGGAAAACAATATAAAAGGTCATAAAAAAATTCTTCCTATGTTGTCTTTCCTCGTGATTAGATTGCCCTCTAGATCTAACATGCATATATGTCTCTTACCTGTGGATTCATAAAGACAAATAAATTCCATAAGTTATTTTTCCAAACTAATAAATTTACCTTTGAGCTTATAAATGACAAAAATTAGCTTTGAACTAAGAAAGTAACATTGCCTCCTATAGGAGGTGAGGAGTGGGGGCGTAATCAAACATTCCACGCAACACACATCAAAAATCCTGAGCACTTTACAGAGTTCAGTAATAATAGGGAGAAACAGAATTATTAGTGCATTGGCATTGACCATTTTCTCAGCAATGAGCAGCTGTTAATATTACCTTTTCCATAAGCTGCCAGCACTGACATTTTAAAAGCAATTCTGTCACCGGTGGCTATAAACACCTTAGAGTAATGTGACAACTGTCAAGGCTCAGGAAGGCAAATAGAGAAAAGTTAATTTTCAATGGATGTAAAATGCAAAAAAAAAAAAAGTGCAGAAAAGTTGATAAACACATTACTTTCAATTTGCTACTGAACATTTGGAAAAAATATGCAGAAGTAACATCCGCCTATATTTAGGAATGAGCAGGAAAGGTTGTACTCATCCCACAAGCCTCTACACCTTCTAACAAAATACAGACATTTCTATGTGCCCTGTTAAAAGGTCCAAGACATTTTTGCAATGTAATAAAAAACAAATATGGAGGCATTTCTTCTGTGGAGCCTTGAGGCCAGACCACTTATCTGAGATAAGAAATAGATGAATTATTTCCTAAGAACAAAATGGAACCACTTCAATAGATCAAAAAGGGAGTACGTAGTCATCTGATAATTGGGATCACTCACTAGGGGGTATAGGACTGTAGTCAGGCAGGGACTTTATCTGATTCTCCTGTGCTCTAGATGAGTTATCTCATTTACTGAACATTATTCTTTTTGGCATTTCTCTCTCTCCCTTTTTCCCCTCACATCGATGAAAAATATTCAGATCCGAGGTTTTTCCACACTAAAGAGCTGTCATTGGTAGCATCACTCTTTCCTCTTTTTTAAATTTATTATTATTATTTTTGGCAACATGAATTGGCATCTGCTGTGAAAGCTCACAATTTGCAGAAAATGCCAGCTCTAATTATCCTAGAGCCTTAACTTATCACTGCCAAAATGAAGGCAAGATTGGCATGCCACTTGGGTGTGTTACAACACAAGGTCAGACATTGCTACTGCTGTTACTGGAATTATCTACAGTACATAAAAATAGCAGAACAAGAAAAGAAAATCCCTACTAATGGGTAAGGAATATTTAATCATCTACCAGTGGAATTTTCCCTTCATTGATTACAGTAACCTCTCTACTGCCTTCTCCCAAAGAAAATAAAAATATGGACACAACAACATCAAAGCCTAAACAAATTACATACCTGGAACATAAAATTCACAACAGAAAAAAAATATTACTAATTTTAAATATGTTTTTCCAAGAACTGAAGCTTGCTGGCCTTATAACTACCCAGCAGAGCTGATATCAGTATTTTCGATATTTTTATATCAATCACGCAATTGAAAAGAAAAATTCTAATAATGAAGCATCTTCAAGGAAATCCTGGAATTCTCCCACTCCAGTGGGAGTTATTGCAGCATACAGACCCTCTGGGAGTTTCCCAGTTTTCCCTCCCTACCTATACACTTATTCATGTGATTCCCTCATAATTGCATCTCAAATATAGAGAATTGATTAATTCAAGACATAACGAAGAAAAAGAAATAATTCAGACCCACAAAACCTTACTTGTTTTGGAAACTCTGAGAAAGCTCTTTTTGAAATAGTACATGGCAGGTGATATGTCACTTCAGAAATATAGATTACTAAAAGCACTTGAAACCTACCTTCTATTTAGAATTTGATATATTCAAATTCAAGCCTTCAAACTGTCTTCAAAGTATTCCATGTTTCAGCTCTGAAACCTAAAAGTCTGTAAAATGCTCCAAAATGAAGACTGTAGGAAGCAACAATGCTCCCCCCAGCAGAACTGAATGTTTCACAACTTCATTAAAGCTTGCATTTCTTTTAAAGGTCTTCAACAAAAAATAAGAAACCTCATCCATTAATAAGACAATTCATGTTACATACTACTTCTGCAAGAAAAAAATAAAATCAAACAAATCAGTTTTAAGGAGGTTGAGAAATAAGAAACAATATTGACTCGGCCGGCACTAGACAGTGCTCACAGAAAGAGTAACAGAAAGATGGTCTGTGAGGCACACAGCAGCTCCCTGCCAGCTGCAAGCAAAGTCAACAAGAACAGATCTGCTTGCCTAAGAACTGCAGCAATCTCACAGCTACAGTAAAAGTGGGGTACATTTAACAGTGGGCTTGATATGGGCACATCTGCACAAGACCAGCAGAGCATCAAGAAGGGCTTGTCTCTAACAGCCTATTCAAGTTCTTAAAAACCTGCACCCTGGTAGGTACAGAGGTTGCTGTAACCCCATTGATCTCACAGAAATAAACAGGATAAAAGGATAAAGACGTGTGAATACTGATGGATCAAGGATCTGTGATAGCTAATCTGCACTACAAAGAGAAAGAACATTTCAGTGATCCTTTTTGGCGACTGCTGAGTCTCACAATCTCTTATCAATGGCACACCTAAAAAGGCATAGAACAAAGTCAATTTGTAACTCTGTTAAGAATGGTGCTATAGAATCAGGGAAATCACTGACAACAATTAAATGTAATCACTGGTATATATTAAATGTCATTCTGAATTGCTGTCAGCTATGTCAAGGTTATAAGCCAATCTGTGTTACTCTGAGAATGCCAAACTCCAACTGGCTCCCAATTTAAAAACTGCTGACTGTCTAAGAACTAGCTGAGACAGGACAATATAACCTTGTACCTTACAATGCATTTTTATATGCCAAGGACAACCAGCAAACAAGCAAAAGGGGAATCTTCAGCTGTCTACTAATTTTAGAAATCTCAGATTTGGAATTCCACTATAAGATAATTCATACTTTACTCCTTCAAGGAATGAAGGAAAAACATGGCAAATCAAGAACTCTGAATAGAGGTTATTTTGGGGAAGAAACCCCTTAAAAGTTGTTGCTGGTTCATGGAACAGGCAAAACCACCCCATGTCACAGGAGAAGTGCACAATCACAATGCTAGATTCAAAACTGGATTTCAGTTGAAGAAATCATAAACTGTGAAAGGAACATTAACTTACAACAGACAGAATAACAGCCTTTATTGATGCTGCTGCACTTAGCATGACAAAAAGCTAGAGTACAATATCTTTACATGCCAGCAAAGACAGTACTATGAATTACAAAGGTGTTATTCAGGGTAGAAACACATTTTGAAGAATAGCATAAAATAAAAGATATGTCATGTCAGGCATTTCTCTGAAGGTATGCAGATTTTTTTACTTTAGCCTTTTTAATGCTATACTCCCATTTTCCTGAGCCAGTTTGGCTCTGTTTCTTCTTATTATACATAAGGACAGAAGATCTGTGTCATTGTTAGACCCCCTTTTATCATTTTTTCAGCTACCAACAGTTTATCTCATCACACTTTAAACCAAGAAGTACATTAAGTTATCAAGCTCCTACAGAGACACGCCTCTTTTATGCAATGTAATAAAACTTCATATTGAGCACTCAAGAATTAAAGGCTCATTAAAATGCTCTTTTTCCATTTCAATTTTTTTTTTTCTAAACTAGTCATAGTAAGTAGAGGATTAAGAGTCTAGTAATGGGCCAAACCATCTGATGCTTCTGGAGTGCCTGTATCCACTTAAGAGTTACTATAATTGATTGTGTTCTACCTACATAGTGGTGTTCATCAACACTTGTGAGCTGAACACTTCTCCCCATACTCCCAAATCTATGATAATTCTTTCAAAAAGCATAACACAGAATACATAACTGTGTTTTTCATCATTCTTTTCCTGCTACTATAGAAATATTCTGAGCATATCAGTTGAGGTAACTGAATGCTAGCAATATCCCTGCAAAGCTCTGGCATATGGAACATGTTCCATACTTAAACTGAACAGCAGCTTTAAAATAAAAGTTAAAAAAGGTCACATTTGTTCTTCTGTTCCACATTCAGAAGAGCTTTTCAGCAGACCTACCTATTCTTCCTCTTGCAAGTGAATGAAATGAGTCACCAACGCAAGTCTTACGGAGACTACAGAGCTTCCACCAGTAAAATAGAAAATTCTCAAATTTTCACTGGTGCCACCTCACTGAATTCAGCTGAGATGAACTCAGAGACAGGATCACTGAATTCAAAATATTAAAAGGTAAAACTAAGGGAGCTGCACCTTTCCATTCTCTCCAGGTGATGCACCTTATTTCTCCTGTAGACAAGTAAATTCTCATGCTATCACTGGCCAGGAGCTTGAGAGTAGCTCTAATAGCCTAAGAAAGTCCTGATTTTGAAGTGTTTACTCTCCAGTGATTAATGAGTGTTTGTGCTTCCTGCCCAGTTTTGGAAAGAGATGGACACTTCAGATGGTGCTGCTAAGAGACGTAACAGGGAACACATATCTGCTGACAGCCAGTCGATGGGAAATGTCAGGGCTGCCCTTTCTCTGTGTCATGGAACAGTCATTCCACAAAACCCACATACACCCACGCTGCCTCTCCATCAGTATGAGTGCTCCCACCCGCTCCATTAGGCACTCAGTCTGGCACAAGGAATCAAATCAGGTCAGGTAGGGCAGTGTGCCAGTGCCAATTCTGTCCTGTGTCAACCCTGCCTGAAGCCCTTCAGACCAAGGAAGGAAGGAATTATCTTCTTCAAGACATTAGTGGATGATATAGTGGACTTCCTTGGGTTTGTTTCCTTTCATAAAATAAAGCACTGCTACTATAGGGGAAAATTTGTAACAAGGAATAAACTTGATGAGTGGAACAATTCTACATTCTGTAGCTTTCATCTTGAATGGCTTTCAAAAATCCTCATTTAACTCAGCAAACATGACAAGCTTAGAAAACCAGTTTTCTCTCTTGTTTCCAAGTGTAAGAAAAGAAACTGGAGCATAAGTCTTCTTGGTATGCTTATTTGTACTAGCCTAAGTAAAAACTGTTGCTAAAAACTCTTGTGTTTTGCATCTTCAGCTAGACTTGAGGGACACACAGCTACTAATCCAGTAGCAGGCTCTGATGCTCCAGAGCCACTGCCTGCGAGCACAGAGCACAGGCTTTCTGTCTTCCCAACACAACAACATAAAGGAAGAGGTGTAGGACTGAAAAGATTGTGGGACAAATATCTGAGGGCATATTTTTCAGCTAGAGGTCACTCGAGTACATCTGTAGCTCAATTTAAAAATTAATTACAGTGATAAACTTTATCCATGTGAAACGTAAGAAATATGAAAATGCTAAAAATTATTTAACAGCTTTATATATCGTTATTCCTAAATAATATTTTAAAGTAGAAGGCATTCAGTGAAAAGAAAAATGTCAGGCCCAAAAATAGTATCCCTACCCTGCTAACCTACTGAACACTACAGATACAAAATGTTTAAAATATGCAAAAGGAGAGGGGGAATGGTGCAAATACTGCACTTGCAACACTTCGGTCCCAAGTGTAGTGATCCCAACAGCCCACCTCAGCTGCTGCCTACTCCTGCCTGACAGGGTCTGTGAATATCTGACCCTACTGACGTTTTCCAGGCAGCCAGAAACCTGCTTCTACACCTGTCCCAAGCTGCCCTGAGGAGCCCTGAGGAGTCCAGACAACTAAAGACTCATGAACATTCAAGAATTAGAACAAGGCAATTGACCAGGCTTCATAAGCAGCAAGAATATTTCTTTGTAACTTACTAATTATTCAATAATTACATAATAATAGTATTACCAGAAAACTGGAGGAGTCTGTCAAACTTGGAATCCCAAAACATAAAGGCAGATTAAAAGATGGTAGCTATTAAGGAAAATGGGAAAAAAGAAACACAAAAGCAAAACTCAGGCTAGTTGAAGACTACAAAGCTTTCAAAAAGTCATGACAGAAAATATCAGACATTGTGATTTCCAGTATAGGTTCCTTTAGTGTCCTAAATTGCCCAAACTGCCCAGACATAGATATGAATTCTGTAAAAATCTGCCATTGTTCCCATAATAACAAATATAAAAATATAGTCAAACAAAAATATTTATACATAAAATTAATAAAAGCACTATTCTGCAGATTAAGTAGAAATTACATTGAACATACTTTCTCTCTTAGAAATTCAGAGAGAGATTTTCTTGTGAGGTGCCACCAGTCTTGTTTCTTTTTCACCACACTGGTTCTGCTGAGTATTTGCAATGACAAGAACACAGTAAGGAGAGAAACAATTTCAGTTTCCTGTGACAAAATGGATATGAGTGGAAGCAATTCAAACAGGTCTGTGATAGCACCAGTCATATAATGTGTAATCGTATAATTTTCACATAGCTCTAACTAAAAGATGATAGTCATGGAAGATATGACAGATGAGTATTTTGATATTGGTTTCCTAGCAGTAAGGTAACAAGAAAGACCATTTACAAAGAAAAAATGGGCATGAGATGGTTTGCCCTCTCTTGCCAGATTTTTCCTTCTTCCCTGTCCTCTCATCTTCCCTAGATGTAGGATGCATAATTCTTAATATAGTATTAAATTTCTTGGGTATATTTAGCACTGGAGCATAGAGCTAAAAGTGCACTGCTGCTTCAAGAACCTTAGGTCAAAAAATCAAAAAAGGTGAGGTAAAGGAAGACTCCTCAAACATGTTTCATAATCCTTAAATTAAAACTTTAAATATCTCAAGCCATACCTCTGTAATGACTCAGCAAAAGGTTATAGTTTTTTAATTGGTGGGGAATTATTTTGCACTACTCAAAATCCACCACTGGGGTAAACTTTCTAATTCTAAATAAGCTGATAATCACTACTTTGAAAGAGCATTGATACTTATCACATCAGGAAAAAAACAACAACAAAGGAAACAACAGCAACAAAAAACCCCCAAACTTTTAAAGAAAATGTAAAGAAATCCATGGGACCATGACCACAACTCATGTGGCACTGTTTAAATGCGGAGAGGAACAAAGTTCTGTACTCAAATAATTCACAAAGAACTAAAAACTTTAATTTTATATGTTTACTTTTGCATTTGAGTGCTGAATTCATAAACTAAATATTGAACTGACCATTTTTCTTGCATTATCTGTTCAAAAGTATGAGAAAGAAACTGATTGACTACATGAGGCTGAGAGTTTAAATAAAAATATTATGTGTATAATATATAATGCCCTAATGTACTGTCACAACAATTTTTAATTCTTAGCTCTAACTAGGTTAATACAGACACACGTAGTTGTAAAATTACAATGTAGCTGCAGAGTTCATGTTTTCAGATGTTTTTCAGGAGATGTTCACTTTACAAAAAGCATAAATGTATCTATGGACATCTAAAAACGGAGAGAAACAGTTTCACAAAGGCAAAATCCAAGATAGTGACAATTCCTTTCTCGTCCTAAAGAGCACTAGCAATTGACTTAAACAGACAGCATGGGAATTGTTGTGTCACAAGAACAGCACCCAGTGCAGCTGCTGTCAAATGCCACTTATAAACAGTGTGCTCAGGTTAAAAGAAAAAAAAAAAATTGCTTCTGCCTCAAATATAACTTCCTTAAACACGAGTAGACAGAAACTAGTGATTTAATCAATTGTGTTAGCAAACAGGGAAACAGTATCTGTAAAAATCTAGGTGTTGATTAACTGTATTTTCAACAGCTTCCATGGGAGTAACAATGGGAAAGTAAAATGAAGAGGAAGAAAGAATGTGAAGTTCTACTGAATCTGTTTTGCAATTATTTTAAAAATAAGATAGCTCTTCACAGATTTATTTCAGTGAAAAATGTTACAGTGTCAATATTACTTCCAGTCATACAAACCTTTGACACCCTCATTTCTTGTGCCTTGCAGTTACTATGCCCAGTACGAATGCCCCAAAATGGACTGATTTTTTTTTAACTATTTTTAGAAGATCAACAAATATACCTATTTGTGATATGCAAGCATTATCAGAAACAGAAAGAGATATCCAAGGTGTGCTAAGATGTGTATTAAGTTACCAAAACTGACACATAAGAAAAAGGAAAAAGAGAAAAACACATTTATGGTAGAGGCTGGTTTTGCCCTGGGCAAAATGGATAAGTGATAAGAAAAAGAGTGTTCATATGACAGACCTTAGAGGAAAAAGTGTTTTGCTTAATTCATCCAAAAGTCTGTGCAAGAAAAATACAAGTTACTTGTTTGGGTTCAAATTTTAAAACTTCTTGGTAATCAAAACAACACAGAGTTCTAGAAGTTACCCCTTGCTTATTGAAACCACATTTCAGTTGCATTTTTTTTCCATTTCCTTGTTAATACATATCTGACATTATATTTCCCCAGATAGAAAACAATTCTCATGTGAGATGCCTAGCTATTTTTGAGACAGATGAAGACATAACTCATGTCTTTGGTTGAGGGAAAAATCGATCATACCGATGAGAACTACTACATGGTTTTCAATAATGTGCTTTGGAAATCCCACAGGAAGGCACTCTTGAAAAGAGATTCATTTTAAATTATGCACAGCAATATTTGCTATCCAGGTTCAAGTTTTGGCCATAAATTTTGTATGCCACTAGCTTAAGGGTATGAACAGAAGTATCAACTCAACAGTGAAACTTACAGTTTTTAGTTGGGATAAAGAAGTGCCTGTTTGTCATGAATCTTTGAATACTGGCAGTCACTTAAGGTAAACTGAGTACATGATGCATGGAAAATTAATCTGGAGAGATAAAAATTGTAGATAGATTCTTTTTCTTTTCAGAGTTACAGAGTGAAGTGTTTCTATTCAAAGGTACAGTGAAGGTTAGGAACCTGCACACTGTAAGACAAATTCACATAAATATGTACAAGCACATTTGTCTGAACTACCATTGCTCTCTGATGTTTTTGAATTTGTGTTGTTTCTTGGGGTTTTCTCTATTTTATTTTTGTTTGTTTGTATGTGGGTTTTGCTTGATTTTTGTTTGGTTGCAGTTTTTGAGTTTGGGGTTTTTTTGATGGTCACTCACATCTTTCCTCTATTCTACAGGCAGTTCAGTTGAAAAAACGTCCATGGTTTTGGCAAAGATTACAGCAGTTATATCAAAATTAGTCTTCAGGCACTTTAGATTTTTTAGAGATGGTTTCTCTCATGCATATATAAAGCTCTACTCCCACAGCTCCTCCCACCTGGGAGGATCCACTTGGATTCAAAACAGGATCTCAGATATTGCATACCATTTTGTCACACAAACCCAAGACTGAAATGGCACCAAATACACTACATGGCAGTAGTTTCTGCCAGGTCAATAACATGTTGCCACCTTTACTGGAAAGAAAGGAAGTGCAACTACAAGACACCATACTAAGTTAAGCTCATTGGTTCTGAAAGAAGAGAGGATGAGGGAAAAAAGAGAGGCTTCAAGAAGATAATAAATAACAAAGAAAACACTATGAGCCTAAACACATGGAAAGACTACAGCAAAGCACTTGCCTGAGATAAGAAAGGTGAAAATGATGAGAAATAAAGCACATTCCTGTGCAGTATGGTGAGGAGAGATTAACAGTTCAACCACAGCCTTCATTTCTGCTTGGAAGCCAGGAGCTCTGACAACCTCTGAATCAGGTTATTTCCCTGTTTTTTCCAGGTCACAACTATATTTAAATCATACATTACACATGTGGGATAATATCAGATATTTGGAATAAACTTCATGAGGTTCAGGTCAGAAATAACTCATTTAATATAACTGGTAGAACCATTTCTACACTGTCATCTCAGCTCCTCAATGCTCTCTAAATAGGTTTATACAGTTGCATCTTATTCCCTAAATGGTTAATTCAGACCATTTTACCCTTATAAAGCAGACCATTGTTCCTAATTAACTATTGAAACACATTCCACTGTCCTCCATGGGAGCCATAACAAGAGGAACCTATTTAAACAAGTAGTGTCAAGGTACAGTGTCACTGTATTAGAACGTTGTCAAATTTGATCAAAATCAGAATGATCCTCAACCTACTGGCATGTGGTGAATCCTGTATCATTTCAGTCCTGGTCTTATTCAATAGAATGCCCATATGAGCTAAGGGACAAGACATACTGTGAGAATAAATAAACAAACAAAGGTAACAGTGCCTGGATGGTCTAACCAGCACAGCCTAGCACAAGTTCTCCTGATATCTCTGTTTTCTACCTCTCTGACCTTGCTGAGGTAATGGAAGTTCTCCTACAAAATCCCACAAAATTTCACCAGCACACTGTTCTCCAGATAAGAGAACTGAGAGAATACAATGGTGGGCTTGGGGATTTTTCATTTAAAAAGCTGTTCACTGCAACTGACAATTTTCTTCTCAAAGTAGAACATAGAATTATATCAATTTGAAATCTAATGAGTTATCTTTTCACCTTCTAGTAAATGATTACTTAATTTAAAAATTGAAATGCCCCTTTGTAGACAAATGCTAGGAAAATGATAAAATTCTTTATATCCACCTTCTATGAGTACACTTTTCTAATTTATTTTTCCCGTATAATTTATTCCTCAGCTTTCAAATATTAATGATGCACTGTAAGGACATCTTGTTGCTTTCTTTAACAGACATATAAATATATTCTGTATAAAGAATTATTACAGAATTATATATCTCCCATTTCAACTGATAACTGGGCATATTTTACCAGGTAGATTAGCAACCCAGCTTCAGATTTGTGTTTTAAAAATTTATTTTAAAAGTAAGTATTTTCCAGACAGCATAAAATGGCCATAAAATATCCCTAACTATTTCTGCCCTAGCAGTTACATAAAGACAATGACTGACTTCTTTACTTGCAAAGATCTGTAGGTATTATGAAAAAAAAACAAAGAAGGAAAGAATTGTACAAGGCATTAATGACAAGGTGAGAATATCTTTTAGTTAAATTATTATTGCTGAGTAATTTAAGTTAAACAGTCATTCTGTACTGGTCACTATTGATACAAAGCTGAAAATGCAGAGATACCTGAATGGATTGTGTTTAGCCTGCAAGGAACAAACCCAGAATTGCCTTTCTTGTAAAATTTGTAAAATTTTTAGATTTGTAAAAATACATTGGAAAATAACTGCAAAATCCCATTCACATGTTGCCTTTCTGTCTCATTACTGTAGGAATCAAAGGGAGCTTGTAATACAAGCACTCACTGTGGGAAGGACTCTGCAGTATCGCAGTGTCCAAATGGTGAACCATGATCCAGACTGTGGGCTGCCCAAACAGCTCTTTGGCTGTCATCACCTTCTCTGACAGCTCCTCAGCTCCGAGGGAGCAGGACGGCGTGGTGAGCAGCCAGCAGTTCTGTCTTGCAAGAGGACCGAACATTCCTGACCTCCTCCCTTGCCTGGCGTGGGGTGCATCCAGCAGGCCATTACCCACTGAAAGCTAAGTCAGTTTTCTGCTTCTGTTAAAAGCCTAAGATGGAAGAGCAAAGCTTTCTTTTTTTTTTTACAAATCTGCAGCCACAAGTAGTGTGTGCAGGCTCTAGCAAGTACCAAAAAAGGAGTTATTGCCTGAATGGCTTAAAAGTAGTGAACAAATTAGACTTAAACCCCAAAATCTGCAAAAAAACCTGTGTTACACTTCAGTGTCAAAGACATGATGACACTGTTCTGTTAATTTTCAAAACTGATGGACTGGCATTATCTATAACTGTTCCTGCAAGGGTGAACCCACCTTCTTGTGTCTATAGCCAAGCCCCCCAGGAACATTACCACAGAAGCCAGGCAAACACTTACATAAAGAAGAAAACATTATCATCCAGCTTTTGAGTTCAGGGAAATTTATCTCATGCTATGTTCTACAATTCCCTGGTTTATCTCCCAGGGAAAGCATCATCACCACACAATTACTCTCCTGGCGTAGGCACAGAAGAAAGGCAGCTCAGTTTGCACACTCTTAAAAAGGGGGTAGAACGATGAAGCAAGAAACTTTACACTCATTACACTTCCTATTTACTCTCCAGGGGAATGGATTATTCTTTCTATGAAAGTGATTATGCCTAGACCATAAAGTAGGAAATTAAAAACCAGAATACTCGATGTCTTGCTTGCATTTCAGTAATTGCCTTCTCTACAAATGTGCTGTTCTTTTTCAACATTTAGTATTCTATTATTAGGACACCAAGGATAATAATGCCTTTTAATTGTCTCTATCAGTTACTTGTATTTTCCTACTGTTGTACAGAATTTTAAAGAGTGAAAAATAAAAACTTGAGGTTTTGTCAGTGATGCTTTGTGGATGTATGCTTTATCTGCAATGACATATACTTTTCTAAAATGGATAATTTTCCTTGAAATACATTAAAAAATACTGCACAACTGAACATGATTTAACCATCTGAAGTTAAAATGTGCATAATTTCCTGTAAACAAAAGGGTTTACATGAAATGAGATCCATCACAATTTCCCATTTGGAACACTACTAACTTTTTAAAGATTGTGTTAGGTGCTCTTTTTAGCAAAATACATACAATAGACTTGTAAGTTACACAACAGAGAAGAAAAAATTAACGGCACTGTGCTGTACATATCTGTATGAGACTGATGAAAATGTTTTGATTCACATGTTCATTTATATTGTGTAACACTTTATTTCAGAATTTAGGTATCCTACCTTCTCATTTACATAACTTACCTTCAGTTCTACCCACATATGCAAATTCTATTTAGCAAACCAGATCTACATTATCAAGACATAATATCACCAGCCTCAACAGTCTCAAAGAAACTGCCTTTACAGTCTCTAACTTTAAGTGGAAAAAAAAAAAAGGGCTAGTAGTCCAGGTTCTGGCTCTATGGGATCACAGGCTGCAGATAAAATACCTCGCTGTCATAGAGACAGACTATCCATCAGCCAACATCCCAATCAAATTAGGGAGCAATACCAGCACTGCAAGCCTTACCCAGGAACAAACTGACAGCTAGCACAACACATTCCTCCTGTGGAACAGGGCTGAGCAGCCCTCTGCTATGATGAAACTAGAGAGCTCATCTTCTAATACAGCTCTGCTGAGCAAGCAGCACTCCTGGATTTTTATTTCGAACTGCAAGCAAACTGCATGTTTGTTGGTTTGGTTTGGTTTATTCCCTGTGGATTACACAAGAGGTGCTGCTGGTCAGCACATGCCAAGCACTCATGACCACGGCTGGTCATCATGACCTGGGAGGGAAGACCACAGAACAAAGAGGAACCCTCAAGCAAACCCCAACGCACACAATGTGACCCCAACCATGCACGTTATGAGGGAGGACACAAATTCACTAATTTATACACGAGGCGTTTTTCAAGAAAGACTATCTGAAAAGAAAAAAAAAAAAAAAGAAAAGAAAACGCAAAACTTGTGTTTCTGTTTCCTTCTTGTAAAATTGGGGATTTTCTCCTACTTCCATTTTCTTAATGGTAGGAAGGCAGAAGCCATTCAATAGAGAGGCTTTGCTGCACAATTCACAAACTTTATGCCAGTAAAACAAGGTGGACTTTCCTGTGTCTTCTTCCTGTGTCTTCTTTCCCCCCGAGTTACTCAAAAAATGTCCTCCCTTCACTCCTTAAGAGACAGAAAACTCATTTTTGGTTCATGTATCTCTAAAAGGCAAAAATAAAGTGTCCTACTTTAAGCTAATTTTCTTCAAAATTGCCACTCAACCTCTACTGGTGCGCTTATTTGCAGTACTTGACTAATTGATACAACTACGTAGGGCCTAGAAAATATATTTTAAAATATGTCCATGGATGATGGGAATTCAATTGAATAAAAAGAAAGCAAAAATATGTCAACTCCCATTTCCACAAGGCTATGAATTTAAAAAGTTGAATTGTAAAACACCATCATTGATAGGAAAACGCCATGTCTTGTAGACGCAGTCCTGTTTAAAATAACATAAAATAAAATAAAATAAAATAAAATAAAATAAAATAAAATAAAATAAAATAAATAATCCAATCAGTAAAGATAACTGTTTTCGTCCAACACTGCCAAGTACCCACCTAATTCACCATCTCTCCCTTCCCATACAATTCCCCAGTCAGTGATCAAGAGGAGAGATAAAAACCTTGAATTCTCACCTGGCTGTAGGGGAAACAAGTTGTTTGGTTTTCTTATCGGGGACAAAAGTAATCTGTGTACCTACCACAGAAACAGCAGGCTAGTGAAGTAGGAGTTTTCTTCTGTTGTCTGGATAACACGAGTGTTCTTTTACGAGAGTTTTATTTAGGAAACAATAATGATTCAACATCATAGAGACACCATAATATGTGGTTTTGTACCATTGGCAATAAACAGAACAACAAGGAGAGGACACCTAGTGGTGGTCTGTGATACTCAGGGTTGGTAGCATGGGAGCAACAGAAGAAATTTTTAATGCAGGACATGATTTGGCAAAGTTCTCACACACTTGATTTTTAATCACTTTAGTAAGACTTAGCATTCCAGCAAGCTTGTATTTATGAGGTTTTCTGAATCTGCATTACTGTGATTATCAGAAACAAAACAGCAAAATTGGAATATATGTGGGTGATAGGCTCAGAAGTATGTTTCATTAAACACCAGAGATTTGTCAACACCTAGAGTGGATATCGACACTTACGTAGGTTCATGAAACTCAAAAAGTTTGGCACATTGAAAACCAGACTTCAATAGAAGTCAAACCAAAATAAGACACGGCTGCAATTTACAATTTTTGCATATTTTGCTATATGATTTTTTGCAGAACATAACCTTTATTGCATAACTTGCAATAAGCATTGATTCTCTTTTAAAATGGTTCTTATTCTACATAATCGGACATCTCAGAACAAGAAAGACTTAGGGCACATTTTTAGAAGAACCACTTCTATTTACTGACAGATTTACTAAGTCTTGTCCTGTGATTAGAATAGCTGTAAGCAAAGCTATTAAAGTCTAGGTTTTAAGCAGATTTTGGAAAATATTGCTATTTTAAAGAATCAGTAAACTAGTATCACAGGCAAATGTAAAGAAAAGTGGCATATCATTTGACATGTAATTATGCATTTATTTATACTTGTTTATGTCTTTTAATTGTTCATTGATCTATGAGCATATTTAGCTAAGAATAACTTACTAGTTGCATGTAAACCTATGTAAAAAAGCATTCAAGGGTCAGCAGTTTAGGCAGTCTCATAAAACTTAAAATAAATAAGAATTAGGTCCAGTACCTCCTGTTCAGTATTTTTACGAACCTACATTTTAAAAAAATCCAAAACAAACACCTTGTCAGAAATTACTGCAAAAGCGTAATTTCTGTAATTGCCAATTTAAATATCAAATTTTTTCTTGCATATAATTTAGTTCAAGTAAGTATTGTCAATATCTGAGTTTAAAGGACTGGAATATGAGAATTTGTAGCTAAAAAGCCGTTTCAGGGAAGTGTGAATGTGCAAATTCAGTAAATTATTTCCTGCCAACACATCTCCTGTCCCTTTCTCAAAGTGTTTCTTCCCATTACCACTGAGCCATTCATTTGGATAAGTAATTAACATCAGGCTGATACGAATATATCAGATTTCATATATATTGCACCACAGGCTATAGCTGTTCCATCATAACACTTAATGAGGAGAAAACTTCTGCAATGCATACATTATTTACCTCAATATTACTTTACATGGCTGTTGGCAGTTTGATCTTGATTTAATTGATTTAACCGATGTGGAAATAAATAAAGAAAAGGAACCATGTTTCACCAGTGTCATATAAAAATCTTTTAAATTTTTGCCTACTCATCTTAAAGTTCAGGATATCGACCACCTGATTTCCAGATATGTGATATCTAAAAGGGAAAAGCTCAAACAATGTCAGCCTGCCTTTTTTCACTGAGGATGTAGAAATGCAGGGGTAATTGCCTTATCATACAACTTGGTTTGTTTGTCCATCAGTTTTTCATGAAGTATTCTCTTGGTACATTATGAAGAATGAGTTTGCTGGCTGTTCTCTCAATATTTTTGGCATAGTGCTCATTATTCTGGATTCAAATACATATATTTCAGATTTATCTGCACCACATTTAAAACCAACATGTCCGCTCATACGCAAAAACTATTAAATCCTTTTAACCACACACAAACAGGCTCCAGTTCTGTGTCATACAAATTAGTTAAGAGTTGCTCCTTGTTGTCCATGTGCAAACACACACATATAGAGAGCATTAATATCAGCAGCAGAGTCTCACTGACTACCCCTATGGGATCATCTAGTTATTGTTTCCCAATAATTCAGCAAAGGTCATTCCCACCCAGTTTGTTTGTTTATTTGTTTTAAAATATTACAATGTTACAACACACATTTTCTCCGAAAATCCATGACCTCCTTCATTTCTGATCTCTGTAAAATGCTAAACAAAAATAAAAACAAACAAAAACCCCACCTTTTTTTCTTGCACACATTTCATTTTGGTACTTATCAGAGCCTGATTCAGACTATGCATTTATCTCTGCTCTTGCATGTGAGAATCTTTTTCAAAATCAGCCAATGAGCTTCTTGCTGCTTTACTACAAGCTCAAAAAAAATCCAACCAACCAAATAACTCCCCACCTTTAGACCCTCTTCCACCTTCCTGAAAACATATTTCACAAATTTTACTAGTGGAATCAAGCAGCCACTAGCTAAACAGACCAAACAGCAACTATTGCTGATTGGGACCAGATCCTCTGGTCACTTTTGGTCACACTTAGTGGCCAATTCAACTATTTTTATTTAGAATACCTGATTTCTGTTTGACAATAGACGGAAGGGGGGCGAAATGAATTCATTTCTCTGCCTAGTAGGCCTTTACAGTGGCAAGCTAATAACTCAAGCTGCCAGAAAATGTCATTGAATGCATTTCAGAAGGGTGTCTCTCTGTGAAGCACAGAGGAGGAAAAAGCACAGCTTTATGGTAGAAATGCAAAATATGCTTAATCATTTGCCTTAGTTAAACTGAGTACAAAACTACAGTGCTCTATTTCTGTGCAAAAACATCGTTAGAGTGCTTTACAGAGAGGCAAAAAGCAGATTTACAAAATAGAGTAATAAAAAGTAATGACCTATTTCAGGGGCTTTTTGAGAAACTACTACAAATTTTTTTAGACTTTTGATACTTAGCATCATTCAGCATCATGCCATTTTAAAATATAATCTGACTTTATTTGTGAGATGGCTCTGCATTTAGGTTTCTCTGAAACCAGAAAGTGCATACTATACTGGAGATAACCAGCAGAAAAAGTACCAAAAATGGTACCAAATGGTCCTTCAATATTCATTTAATGAAGTAAATCTTTATAAAATGGGTAAATAAATTTATGCAAATCAATTTTAATAGTGCTTCCATGATAACGCTCTACAAAATAACTCTCTTCATGCTTACTCAAAGAAAGGTTAAGTAAACAGCAGTTATTTTTCCTATGGCTTTAGCACTTCTGTTTAAAACACATTATGAGTTTTAGATCTACAGAAATGAGGACAGGCAAGAAACAAAATGACTGAATCATAGTGGTATGTGCCAAAGCATTAAACACTTCCTACCCGTGAGTATGCCAAATTAGGGAATGCCATAATTTCCTGGAAAAGTCACCATGCCAAATTGACAGGCAGCATAACATCAGGTCTGGAAACAGCAGAGTTGACAGTTTAGAAGGCAATGACTCAAACTTTGAACTACCCATTTTTCATAAAGAAGGCCAGTATTTAATATATTCAGCCTACATACAGCCTTCAAACAACGAGCATTCTAGGAAATCTTCTCAATGGTAAATGGTTTCAATTTCTCCTAAAATAGAAAAATACGAACAAGTATTTTAAGTTCTCTGTGACTACAAGAGTATTAGTAAGTCGTTAATAAGTCATCAGACTCTAATGCAGATTTAGGTGGTTGTTAAAATTTCTAATATTCTCACTAGGAGTCCATCCATGCTAGTCGTACTGATAGTCCCAAACATATTTTAGTTTCTGCCATTAGCAGAGAGAAGTTGGTTACTCTGTGCTGTTTTTTCTCCAAAAAGGCCTTTCTACTAGCACCTGTTTGTAATTATACCGAGTAAAAGCTCTATTACATTCTTGTTCTTGTGCAGCTCTTCACAGAGATCTGACTAGTGCTGTATAAGAATAAGATTTTAGTGAATGTTTTTAGTTAAAACCATATAAACCTTACCTCTTCCCACTGGTGTATGTATCTAATCAGCCTTGAAAGGCGCAATAAACGTAACAGGCTGAGGATTTTTGTAAATCTCACAATACGAAGCGCTCTTGCTGTCTTGTAAACCTCTGAATCCATTCCTTTTTCTACAATGAGAAAGATATAATCCACTGGTATTGATGAGATGAAGTCAACCACAAACCAGCTTTTTAAGTAATTCATCTTAATGATTTTAGGGTCCAGTATTATTTCAGAGCTGTCTTCATTTACAGTCCCAGTTCTAAAATTCATGATCAAGTCCAATAGAAAAACAGTGTCTGATGCCACATTGAAAATAATCCACGGTGTTGTTGTTTGTTCTGTGAAGAATGTGATTCCAACTGGTATAATGACAAGGTTTCCAACCATCATTATGAGCATGATTAAGTCCCAGTAAAACCTAAGAAAAAAGGAAGAAACAGAATGGTTGATGTAATGTGGTAAAACATTACAAAATGGTCTCTATCATGCCAACAACTTCACCTCCAGATTTTATTATTACTAAGACAATTCTCATTGTTTTAATTCATTTAGCATATTCATGGTCAGCAAAGACAAAGTAATTAACACATTTCATTGTTGGCCTTCCTTCTCAAAAATATGCATCTAGAATAGACAGTACTATGGCTTATCACTCCGTGGTATACCACACACTGAAAGGTGTGCATGTGTGGCACTCAGACTTATGCAGACTCCTGTCAAAACCTCTTTGTAGTTTTATATGGATCAAACTGATGTCTTGTACCAACCAAAAGTACTTTAGCAATGCAATAGTTTTTGTAAGACTTCTGTCCAAATGGAAAGTCAAATATCTCATAGATAATATATTAAATGTCAGTATCTCTTTGCAAATGTACTGATACCATTACAGCGCTGGAATAAAATTACAGGAAGAGAAAAAAAGCAATGAAGCAAAAAATAGAAACAATAATTAGATAACATAAAAACCTTCATCCACTTTTACAACCTTAATTGAACTTTCATGCATTTTTACAACCTCATAGTCCATCTTCTTTCAGAGCTAGCTAAGAAGTTTTAGAAAAAATAGCTGCTATTTGCATAGTAATAGAAAGGGGTACTGCATTTCACCATTTTGCTCTGCAAATATCTAAAGGCTCCCCTCTAACACTGCTGGAATGCTAACCATGCTTGATAAAATATGGTAGAGAGCCAGACTCATAACTTTAGTATCTATGATAGAAATGCTGAGTAAATGCACCCGTTACATAGAATATCTATCCTGATGGAAGATTTCTGGGGGAAAGTAGTATATACCAGATTTTAAGAAAATTATGATAAATCCTAAATGTTAAATGGTCAAAGAAAGTTATTCTTATGCAATAAAAGAACTGAAATTGAACTAAAGAAAGCCTGAACCCAATGCATAATCTCTTATTCTGTCCAAGAACATGATCTGGTCAACTAAAACTGATTTGGAGAGGTACAGAAACCAACCAACAATAGTTGCCCATGGACCCTTAGACTTTCTAGAAGACTAGAGGCAGCAATGGCTCCACAACTATCTCTCTGCTCCATCCCTCTGTCACAATGGGGCCTGGTGCAGGGGACATGTCATGAACACACCATCAGCACATCACTTCCACTGGCTGACTTCCAGGCCAGTTCCATCATTCTAACACCAGCCTCCTGACATGCAACAAACACCCCCACCTTGGTAAAGGGTCATGGCAACCAGCAAAAATAATAGTTTAATTGGCCACAAAACATTTCAGAAGCACAAGCTTAGTTTTTGCTAGACTTGCACAGAGAATATGGATTACATTAGATTTTAGAGATTACTTCTTGTATTCACCAAATGATCACAGAATCGTAGAATGGTCTGGGTTGAAAGGGACCTTAAAGACCACCTAGTTCCAACCCCTGAGCCATGGGCAGGGACACCTTCCACTAGACCAGGCTGCTCGAAGCTCCATCCAGCCTGGCCTTAAGCACTTCCAAGGATGGGGCATCCACAACTTCTCTGGGCAAACAGTGCCAGTGTCTCTCTACCTTCACAGTAATTGGTTTTTTCCTAATATCTAATCTAAACCTGTTTCAGTCTGAAGCCATTCCACCTTGTGCTGTAACTACATGCCCTTGAAAACAGTCTCTCTCCATCTTTCTTGTGGGCTCCCTTCAGGTACTGGAAGAACACAATTAGGTCACACCAAGGCCTTTCCTTCTCTAGGCTGAACAATCCTAAAGATCTAGATTTATAAATTTCCTTTTTTTCACGTTTACCTGTGCAAATACTTTTAAGTTTACAAACTGCTGAGCAGAGAATATCAATTATTATCTGTAACTATAAAATCTGCTAAAGGAAAAGAAGCATAGGATGGAGAACGGCATGAGAATTCCCAGATTTAAAATTATTTATTCCAAGAGAAACCTAGAGAGATTAGCCTTAACTACCATTTGAGAAAAGAGAGTAGTTGGCAACATACCTCTAACTGGTAGTCAGAAACGGCATGAAATAGACTTTAAAAATAATTCCCTGTGTACTACAATGTGATTTGTGTCTTACACATTTTCAGTCTTGCAACAAATGTGAACACTAACTGCTAAAAATGTTCAGTTTTATTCAGGCTGTATGTATTTTTGTTCAGCATATGATGGTATTCCCTATATCTGGCAAAAATTTCCCTATTTCTCTTGTCTTTTTTAGTTCATGTAATAGGCTTCTCACTGCACTAGATTCCTTTTCAATAATCCAGAATAGACATACACAAAGAACCACTAAATTCATACATCACTGCTATTGTGGTCTACAGGTAGAATTACCACAAACACTTTTAAAATGCTATCAACCAAACTGTTTCACAAAAGTGCTCTGGGAGAATAAACATCTGCAAGGAATCCTGAAAACTAGAGGAAAACAAATAGAAAATAATTACGAGAGGTGCCCTTGTATGTGTGGCTCACTACTAAGCAAAGCATTGCTAATTTCAGATTGACCTTTACATTTCTCTAGCACAGGGAGCAGTTATGCAACAAAGGCTAACCAAAGCCACACAACAACCAGCCACCCAGCCAGCGTAAGAGATAATACAGAACCAGGTGTTTTTAACCTACAGTAATCCGCAGTTTAAAGGATCATCACATGCTGTGATTATGCAAAACACACTGGTGTTCCTGATGTTGAATGTCAGCAAAAGTGGTAGCATCAGGGCTAAAATAATATTGAATGCTAAGGACTTTTGTATTTTGATTTTAGCCGACAATGTAGTATAAGCTGATTAGTTACTAAGAAAAACCCTTATTATTTTGCATTTAGAAATGAATCAGACATTTTCTGTTAGGAAATGTTTCCAAATGCCATTCTGTTGGCCATGTTATATTTTCTTTTCAGGTGAGGAAAGCTAGATGCAACTCCCTGCATTGCCCTTCTCTGACCTGTGCAGAGAGAGTAATACAATGCGTTCCTTGCCTACAGTTCAGAACATCCTACTATTCACATAACAAAGAGGAAGCTGTAAAGCTTCACAAGACAGTGCAAGGAGCTGCCATTGAGACACTTTTAGCATTATTTATTTATTTTTGCTACTTCCCCTACCCCAGGGAGGATGGCTATGGACCTACAACTTAAATCTCAGAGTTTCACATTTATATAAGGTATTATAAAATTTTGATGAAGAGCAAGGAAGAGGTAGGCTTATGACACAAAATTTTTGAGAAACAGGGAAAAAAACAGGCGTTTGGGGCTAATGAGATCGTCCAAAGCTCAAAATGAGAAGCAAGAACTGACCTTAGCCCCTTAGCAAACAGCTGTGGAGCTTATTGTTCAGCTGAAGCTAACTCAGTGAAGTTACTACTACATGCCATTAACAGAGGGTGCAGAGGTCATTACTGCACTGAACTATTCCTGAAACTTTTTAAATGCTTCTAAATGGCTAAGAGGTATAATGCCTCTAGGTGAAAAAATGTCTTCAAATATTAAGGTACACACCGCAATCTTAAGGTACATTTTTTTTAAAGTCTTAAAGAATTATTTTATACAGAAATAGTTTTAAAAAATCATACTAATTATTACTTTGGAATTCTCAAAACTAGCTGGATTCACAGCCCTCTTTCAATGATCTTTTCGCTCATAATTTATTTACTACATTTTCCAAATGTACAGTAATAAGACTGTTTTTTCAGCTCTGGAACACGGTGCTGAAGCGTTGGTGTTTTGTTCACTGCCACAGGCTGTCCTGGATAGGATGAGCAATCTGTTCAAAATGAGTGCCTACCCAAGCCACCATAAAGAATTACTTAGTATTAATTAATCACTGTTTGTATTAAGCTTAATAATGCAAGGCACTATGACTTCTAACTGGCATTTTATTTTTCACTTTACATCCTCAACCCAGAGAAGACTGAGTCTTAAGGAAGGAAATTTCATCTCTAAGTTAATTCAATGCATGATTTACTGTACATACAAATTCAGATTTGCTTGCTTTATTGTTTCCTGTTTCTGCCCATCAACCACACAGTCTCAACTTCCTTGAATCAGAGTAGTTTGAGATATGATTATCCTTACGGTACACCCAGACTGAACCAGCAGAAGTTGTCAGTGGTCTCCCAAACCTCACAGTGGCACCTCTAAGGCATTGAGTGTTGTGACTGGAAGCTGCAGAGTAGTCAGGGCTTTGCTTAAGTTTTACATTTTCTGAGTTTCAAGAAAGACTGTAGAATTCTTTTATTGAAAAGGAGCAAATCATATCAGTAAAACTTCATGAAATTCAGTCATAAATACTCATCAGCAGCATTATAAACTGGAATGTCCTTGAAAAACATACTAACTCAGACTGCTTGCAAAATACCTCTGAAGCAAAACCTGATGCATCAGAGATTAGGTTTTCTGCTCTCAGATACATCATGATTTAACTCTACACATTCAGAGAATCAAGAACTGCAAAAAAATTTCACAAGCTTTCCTGGAAAACTTCCTTCTTCTTTAGCTAAATATTTTGATTGACTAGCAGATGTTCAGTGAAATGAACACTGGCTTGCTTGCTTTCTTTTTTTATTTTTCTGTCTCACCTTCAAACACAGCTTTATTCCTTTTGCTTTCATGGATCACTGATTCACTTAACAGAGAAATCAATGTCCTATACAGAACAAAACAAACTTGGTAGAAATAACAGTAATTTAAAATTTTACTGCACTGTACTGTAACAAACACTAAAACTTGGTATTATTCATGTCAGAATTTGATTCTCATAGAACATGCCATCTTTCTCTGGTTGTGCAACTATATTATTCTAGTAAGAGGGAACAAAGCTAGACATGCCTGAAAGCATCTGCAAAACAGAGATAATTACTGGTATGTGTTGAAAAGGACAGGAGAATGAAGAAGGGAGTGTTTTCTTCAGAGGACCCAATTCTTTTAATGATTGCACAGGTGTCCGTGCTTGAAAACTTTCTGAAAAATCATCACTATTTTTTTTCACACCCTTAAAATGAGGATATCCCCTTCTGCCCAACTATCCATTTTCATTCTGCCCCTCTGTTTCTCTCTTACAAATACACACACCTAGAGGAAAACAAGCTTCTTCTGGGAAAAAGGCATACAAATTAAATACTAAATTCATTCTATTTTAGCAAGAAATATTGCATTCAACATCCTCCATGGAGCAAACTCTAAGTGTTGCAAATCCATAGTGGATTGCTTCAGTGATATTGGCTCAGCAGCAATTTTTTTTATTTTAAAATTTCCAGATTAGAATTTACTGTAATCTATCTCTGTGATTAAATTAATACGAATGTATAAAAGTTACTAGTGAAGTGTCACTTTTTTATGTTGGCCTGTCTTGAGCTAGAAAACAGGTCTGCAGTTGTGTCATCCTTTTGTATGGACAAAACTTTCCTCATCTGAATGTACCTAATTTCGCAAAGCTTTAAGAAGACAAAACTTTGGGGTTGGTATTGTATTTTGCTTTGAGAGGATAAACTATTCTCCCTAAATTTTTGGTTTATATTTTTTATGCTACCCTATTTCCACTCTGACAGGTCTATGCTTACATAAACACAACCAAGCAAACCCGGCAAGACTGAAACAGAGTCTCTTTTGTGGCTCACCTCCTTTGATTGTACAGCACGCTCTATAGCAGAATTCTAACAGTATATTCTACACGTCAAGTGGTGAGGCTGAAGGGCAGAAATATGATTAAGTAGAAGCCTGTGACACTTTCTCAGGTGAAAATTTCATCAATATTTGCTATTCTTTTTTAATTTAAAGCATATCAAGCTGGAGCAGCAGAAAGGTTTTCTCTACCTGTCTGAGACTGGTCAGTCTGGGACGAGGCAGCGGCTGATGTGCTGAAAACTGCTTCCCTGTTGAAATAAGAGCAGTGCTAGACTTGGGAATCTTCCAGCTTAATGGTTGCATTCTGATTGAGACTAAAAGCGATTAAAAAAATAACCTAATAATGAAGTTTTCAGACCATCAGAAACCTTAATTTGATTTCAGAATAATACTGGAATCCGTTACTTCAAGGTTAGCCCTATATACTTAAGAGATCCAATGTATATTCCTTGCTGTGTTTTCTCTAAATATTGATACAATTTCCTACCACAAAAAGACATTAATAAAATTCAGCAATACTGAGTCTTCTTTTTTATATGACCATAGAATGTATCTAAAATTACAAACTTCCACAACTTCGAAATGATTTCATGAGTTTCATCTGTTTAAACCCACTTAGCAGTGGCAATTTGCAATTTGTTCCTCAGTTGTGATTCTATGCACAAGGCAGATGATTAGATAAATGCATCTCTTGGGGGACCTGATCAGAGCCCAGTGAAGCCAATGAACAGCAATTTACTACTTTCAAAAGTCTTTGGTTACAGAGTTTGGTTAGGTTAAAAGCTTGAGTGCTTCAAATACTAGGAAAGAAAATCACAGTACTGACCATGGTAGGTGACTACAAAACTAATTAACTTACACTAATATATATTAGATATATTATTTTCAGTAAATTCTGTTAATATTTAATCAGTTGACATTTCATCAAAAGATACTTGATTCTTGGTACACATGCAGCAGCTTCCATCTGAAGGTTTTACAGTATTTTACATACATTAACAAATTCAGATTTCTGAGAAATAAAGGTACAGTAAGGAGGAGTAAGTTTGCACTTACTGTATGGAGGAGGGAAGGAAGGAGAGGACAAACAGAAATTTATATAATATGGCAATATTATTTAACAATGAGACTCTGTTTCTAGCCAATAATCCCCTTCCACAACTGCTTGAATACCTCTGATATTTGCAGTTGCTTTTCCTCCACAGACACTTATTAAACTACAGTAAAAAGACTTAAAGACCGACTTCCATTTAACCTTGGGCAAGCACTGTCAGTGGAGCTCTGATAATGCTTTTGCCGTCCCTCATCTTTGTGTAACTTTGCCTTTCTGAGCAACCTGATCTAGGGGGTGGCATCCCTGCCTGTGGCAGGGGAGTTGGAACTACGTGATCTTCAAGGTTCCTTCCAACCCAGGCCATTCTTTGATTCTAAGATTCTTCAGCCCCACTCCTCATTGAAAAGGTTGGGTAGTGCCCCTGTCCAGAGAGCTACCAGATGGGAAAAAATGCTGATGAAGAATCAGGGCTCACAAATACATTTTCACATGGCAAGTGTTGGTTCTGTCTTTTTTTACCTGATGAAAACAGCTATATTTCATGTCATCAAGATTGTTTCTGCATCAACACATGTCACAGGACAAGTAGTGCAGCTTCCTCCAATTTACCTCCTCATTCAAACTCTTAGACCACTGTCCCTGAGAACCAGGCAACATTTTGTATAGGGGCTGTAACTGATTTGTTTCAGTTTGATATTATCAACCCTTAAACCAACTGCAAAGTGCCACTTATTGGTTATTTAAGTGTCAGCAAATTTCTGTAGTGGATCACTGTAAAACACGCATTCACATTCTCAAATTAGAAATGACCACTTTAAAGGCGTGAAAAAAAAGTTTGAAAGAGACAGATCTAAAAATATTTCAGCTGCAAAATAATCTTGTATCTCATGTTGGAACACTTGCATTAATTAAGAATTTTGTAGTGACAGTAATTTTAAGAGTGCCATTTAGAAACATGACATTTAGGATGCCTCCATACTAAAAATTCAGAGGCTTAAATTGGAAGAAGGCTTCTGTAATTCTTCTCCACAAAGAATCAAGTGGAAAGGAAGATAACTTCCTAACACTCTTCTAAATTAGAAATCCAGGCAGTATCACCTAATATTCTCCTTTAATAGATTTTTTTAATCAATTCAGTCTCTGAATATACTGATTATATAAGTATAATCTTTAAGTTTCAGCTGATAGGGAAAATTCTATTTTCTCTACTTATCGTCAGAGAAGGAGATGATGGGGAAGATATCATTCAGTAGCTATTGATAGCTCTCAGGCATAGAGTTTGGTGAGGAGACTGGCTGTGACCACCAAATGAGGTGGGACAATTAGCTTTTACAGATTAATACCTCTGGCAAAAAAAAACCAAAACCAAGGCTAGGACCATCAACTTGGATTAGACCTGTATACTACTACCAACAATTTTATTCTGATAATTAGAAGTAAAACTGGCTTTGTCTGTAACTGTAAAACGATACAGTCTGTTTGGAAGAGCAACTTTAAACTAGAATTTGGTGTATCTTTTCTTGACAAAGTGCACTGAAGGCAAGAATGGGCATTATTTTCAAACTGAAGAAAAAAAGAGGCAGTCTTCAAATTTCATGAAGGGAAAAATTAGAGATGTGAAAAAGTGTGAAAGAACTATAGATAGATATGAAACAAGCTGATGTACTCCTACATCATAAATGAAAACAAATATACATGACTGAATATTTACAGTCATCCTATGTATCTACATGGATGTGCAAGATTCTAACACAAGATCAAGTAATCAAGATTGCATAAATATATCAAGTTTAATTATTATTCCCTTTTACAACTATTTATGGCTGACTTTTGGCTACAAAGCCTATGTTTCCTTGAATATTAAAATAAGTGCTGATATTTCAACCCTTTAAAACCAATGAAAGTACCAATCAAGAATCAGTAAGTTGTTTTATTATAATCTGTGAATATCATATTGCAGTAAACAAGCTGCTTCAAATAGTAATAAATCTAATTTATATATTTTAAAAATATATTAATAACTTGTTTGTTCTGAAAATAACATCAGAAATTGATGAATCAATGTTCAAATCAAATTAAAATGACAATTTTATTAGTTTTTACTTATACTTTCATGAAAAATATATTCAAATATATTTCAGACAATTTTTAGAAAAGCAAAGGAAAGAGAAAGATCAATTTCATGACTGAGCAACATGGTAAGTTATTAGGGTCATGTCACATGCATCCTCCTTTCAAAAACCAGCTTGATACCTAGAGCTCTCATCAACACCATGAACATCCATTGGACTTTCCTAAATTATCTGTGGGTAGCTGAGCCCAGGATCTCTCACACCTCAGGGAATTCACCTTCCCCAAGCCATATGGCGCCTCCTGAAGTGAGGCATGCTGCTGACACATTCTCTTGCCTTAAGAAAATATAAACGAGAGCAGGAACCAAAACCTTCTTCCCAAGGAAGGCAACCACCAGACGGGAGAGGAGTTCTCAGTTCTCTGCTCCATCAAAGCAGAACAGCTCTGAGAGGTGATATTGTTACAGGAAGTGTCCATAGCAGAAGTGCTATGCAAAGTAACTGTGCAGGTTCAAATCCCCTCCAGCAGAGGATGAAAATCACTCTGCAGTTTCAAAACCCATGCTGAAAAATTTTAATTCTTGAGCAGATAGAGGAGACATTTAGGTACACACTCAAATACACTGAAAATTGTATGATTATGGAATTGTTATTTTAATAATTTTATTAACAACTAGTCATATCAATTTATCTAAAACACCTAAACAACTAATTGAAATACAGTGAGTACAACATGTAAGAAATGAAAGAATTAATCTTTCACAAGCTTGCTTATACCTTTCCCCATGAGTATTTACTATGAACACCCTTTTACAGGGGGATGCACCCCATGTTTCTAATTACTCAGCTTGTATTCATATCTCTCTGCTAGCCACTTGCCTTACACAGTATTTAAACAGATGCAATGTTAATTTTAACGTTTCTTTAAAACTTCCCAATTTGCATACTGCACATCCCAGTGTTACCATCCTTTTGACAGCATAGCGCTCTGCCTGCATTGCCAAAACAAATCAGTGAATTATGCAGCTAGACGGAGCATGATCAGATAGACCTCATATTCACTTGTTTAAAACAAAAAGGAAAACCCAGAAGAGCACACAAAGTCAACAAGAAAGGGCACCCATTATGTTCAGAGATGTTCTAGTTCCTGGCCTAAGTGACTGTGACCTTGCCAGCTCTACCCCTGCTCCCCTCACCGTCTTTTCGCGCTGTTTACCCTCCAACGCTCCAGCAAGCTCCACGCAAGCTGGACTGAGCAAAGCCTCATGGGCTGCTCCTGCAAGCAGCTCAGCCAAGGGTGGAGGTTTGGAATACAAACCAAGTTTCTGGGGATGTAAAACCCATCTCTGACATTTATGAACACTGGTCAGTGTAATGAAATGCAACTGCTGAATAGCCCCTTTGCAATTTAATTCCACATAAGGAAACAAAGAGGGGTGGTTTTTTTGAATGAGATTACTCTGGTTATTCTTAAAAAAAGCAAACAAACAAATTTCTTCAAAAAAACCCAAACCAACCTATGTGGACTTAACATTTAAATGGTTTTGTGATCTGCAAAGATCACAAAAGGAGATAGCCCACAATACCAAGCATTCCAGGATACGCCTTTTCTCCTTCCCACACATTGCCAGCAGTACAGCAGGTCATTTCCATTGCTCGATTGCAATTAAAGCATGAGGGTTTATTACCTTTTGTCACAGGTACATGCAATTATGAAACAGATGGTTGAGATCCTAAAACAAGTTTGAATTAAATTTACAAACCATGTGTAGAAAGTATTTATTGAATTACCGCAGATTATTTGCTTGAAATACATTTATTAAATATTTTGTTTTGATTTAGTCATATGAAATGGTTATTAAACCACTGGAAGATACATTTTATCAAGACCTAGATTAATTTAAAATTCTGTTCTATCTTCATTGAGACAGAATCATCTAAAGTAGAGTTGTTATACAAAATATGTACACTAGATAAAAGTTTCTTCCTCTACACTGCCTTTATTCATTTTTGTAAGAGAGCAAGTCACTTTAGGCTTCAGAATAACATGTCAGTTTCTAGACTGAAAAATGAAAGATTGCTAAAGATACTAAGATTTGAAAATTTATTCAAACTTAACTACAGGCTTTGTTATATGCCTCACCTATAAATATTTATCAGAAAAAAATATAAAAGGGAATTATTTAATAATCTACTTCTCCACTTTATATTTTGGTAGAGTAACGTTGACAGATGACTTTGAAGTCTCTTCATACAAAAATTCATTCTCCAGTCTTCAGGTCTTCAAACAAAATAGTCCATATTCCTTAACAATGGCTGGTCTTGACATCAGACACCCACTGCAGGTGAAGGGTTGCAGAGGGAAGTGTTTGCATGCAAGTGAAGTTGCCTATAATTGCAGCCACTGATAAGTGGCTCTAAAATAAGTATTCAAAGAAACTTTGGTCAGGGACCCATGACCTGAACTATAAACAACCGCAAAAATACCAAGGAAGCTCTTTAGTTCCACACTGATAGATGACTCTTGTTTTGACACAGCAAAAGAAAATGAGCTGCCCTTTCCGTGCTGAGTAAAACACCAGACGTCCATCTTTATCTTCCATCCGTATTCACTCAAAATGCAGTTGTCTAAATATAATAAATAGGTTTCTGGCTTTCAGCAAATGAAAACATTTTACTTTGGAGATCTCATAAGAGGTTTAAGCCACAAGCCAATATTCCTCAGAAACACAAAATCTAATTTAGCCAAATATTTATGTTTCATTTTTTGGAGGACAGTGAGTTATGAACTAATCAAATGTGTTTAAACTAAAGATGTGTAATAATTAGAACTGCCAAATATATATTAATAATTTATTGGTGGAGAACAGCAAGAAATTAAGGGTGAATAATGATTAACAAAGCTTTTCCTCATAATCTTAAAAAATACATTGATCTGTAAATTGAAAATCAAAATATATAATACAACAAAAATGGAAGCTAAAACATATTCGCATTATTCTGACACACTAGTTCTGCAAATGCACAGCACCCATAGGTGACGTTTTCTAAAAATCAGTTTTACCATTTAGGGCTCCTTATGACTGGAATTCTGAAAGATGTTCAGGCACGGAGTCCAGATGCTTACAAGTATCTAGGTCCTGAAATCCAAAGATAGATGGGCTCCTGACTTCCATCTCTGCTCTTCATCTAACTTCCTATAGATTTGCACACTCTGTGCAGAGCACTGGGTAAAACCGACACTTTCAAAGCCGCTCCAGAAATGGAAAAATTTGTACTGGAAACATGAAACCAAGTTAAATATCATATTCCATTTGCTCATTTTGCCAGTGGCATAAAATCAGTGTGCACATTCAGTGCAGACGAACTGCTATTCAGTGACACTGCGTGGAATCACGAGTCAGTAGCCCCAGCAGGAACACCTGCCACCATTTTAGGCAGACACACCGTACCTGAATTCCCAGGCTACAAAGCTAGCTCTCCCTCCCTGAAGCAAGTCTGAACTCTGCCGTGCTATGAGGAACAAGTGTGGGAGTGGAAGTTCACTGCAGCTCTCCCATTCCTTCCACAGAAAGATAAATTTGGTCTAGCCTGTGGAGAATGTAGAAGTTGGCTGCAGCTTAGAAATTACAGAAACACCCATAGTCACATCAAGCAGTGCTCATACCGTCCTGGGGAATGAGGGGGATGGTGGTTGAGATTGCTGAATAACACTGACAGGTTGTATAATACTGGTGGAGTATTCCTTGGACCTGTCTTAATGAGGATCATCACCTCACGAAAGAAAATTAGTGTGCATGTGAACGACAGAGCACAGCGTACGGGCAGGCTACAGAGAAATATAACTTTAGGAAACAAGAATAGAGAACAGTTTAAAGTGAAGCAAAGAATTTTCAACTCATAGCTAATACCTTTAAATAGCAACATAAAACCAGAGACATTTCATTCAATTCAATCATAATTTGTCATACATAGTTCACTAGCTAAGTAGTATGTATACAAAATAAGAAAATTATTACATCCTCTAATTATTTTCAGCACAAAACCCTTGAAATTGTTTTTAGACTTCTTCTTCCTTTACAGAGAGATCAGCCATCATCATAAATTCACTACTTCAATAAATAAACAATAAGAACACGTACAAATCCTACTGAACTTTTCAACACCCAGCAGTATATCACTGGATTTAATATGCTGTTCCAAATTTCAAAACCACATTTAATTTAGCAAAACCAAGTATTTCAGATATTTACTGACAGAATGCATGTAATTAAAAGTCTGTTTGGTCATGTGGGCACCTCATGGGTAGGTTACTCATCTCTCACTTTTCCCACACATTCAACATCTACAGCTTAATAAACCAACGGTTTTCAGACATTTTCAATTCTGACCCTTTTTAAATGCTCTTATAGACTGCCTACCATCTGGCTGTGCTTACTTTCGATACCACACTCCCTTTGCTTTACAAAAGTGTGCTTCTTATAATTATATGTTTAATGTGGTAGATGTATGCAACACTTGAATTCCCATGCTGGCAATATACAAGCTGAAGGGACAATTTCGGCAAAGTGTCTGTGTGACAGTGTATGGTACCACCAGTATGTTCATCTGCTAACCTGTCCAAGTCAAGGGAAATGGAAAATTTATATGCAATTTTTTTTTTTTTTTAATTACTGCAAGGCATTTTACAAACTGCAAGAGACTATGAAGAATACCTAAACTAACTTCACCCTGCTAGTCTGAACAAACAGCTCAGTATCTTCTGGCTAACAGACTGAGTAAGAATGGAAAACTACACAGCAGAGCAAACAAATTAAAAAAAAATATCAATGCATTTTTTTCGATTTATTTAAAGGAATGCATTATATCTTCAGAAAGAGATGTAGGAGCTAGAAGAAAAAACTGAATGAGCGGAAAAAGGAAGCTGTTTTCAAACAAATGCTCCTTCAGAGACATCTCCATGCTCCTAAGAACTTTCAAATGCAAGCTGCCTATAGCTGGATTTCACTACCTAAATATTAGACCATAGGAAATGATATAAATAAAAGAGGAAAAAGCAGGATTCAGTACTTAGGCAGTCATCTAGATAACAGTTTCCATGAACACTGGATGCACAGCTCTGAAAAACAGCTCTTAACCCTTGGTAAGGGGTGTATGAGAACAGGACCCAATTAACAGCTGAAGTTTGAGGTGTATGCTTAATCTATTTTGCTATTTATGTTTTGTTTCCAAGTTTGAGTCCAACAGACTAACCCCTAGCTGGAAAAGGAATTCTTTGTGTTACTACTGGGCTTGTCTGGCACTAAAGACAAGGTGGACCAGAGTGGCAGACAAGCTTGGCTGTTATCTTCACTGAAAAATCAAGTGCAAACAAGTCCATATGCAGCCATCCCAAGGATCCTGTAGCCCAGGATGTGTTTGGGGAATGCAGAAGCTTGCAAATGTCTACTGCCAGGCAGCAATAAGATGTTTAGGGGGTAGTACCTGCTACTGTTTTCATAATACCTGCCACTGTTTTCATAGTACCTGCTACTGGTTTCATAGCAATTTCTCTAACAGACTGAAATAACAAGTCCTCCTGGAATGAACAGCTAGACAGAAATCATTCAAGAGCCTGATGGAAAACCTCTTGCTAGACATGTGAAAGCTTGATTGCATCTCTGTGGTTTTGCAGCCATGTTTTTATTCCATCTCCTGGGTGGAGTTGCTTAGATCTTACTCTATGTCTCTTATAAAAGTTCTGTATATTTTCCATAGCTTTTACCTAGAAAAATATAGAATAATCATTTATTATTAGGGTCTCATGATACATTACTCTAAATTTACTGCAATCCACATATTTGCATTAAGGTCAGATCATATCAGAGCCACACTGCCTACTGCTGCAGTCATGCCATAAAGAGAGGTGCTTCTTGGAGGATCTGATAAATTACTGTAAGATACAATGGAACCAGCTAAGGAAACATCGATATTTCCACGGCTTAGTCTGACGATATATGAGGAAAAAAAATCCTGGAGGCAACCAGAGCACAATATGTATAGAATTGGAAGATTTGATATTGTGCGGGCACATTTTATTTCTGGGGGTCTCTTTATGTACTGGAGCTTTAGTGTAAATGTAAGATTCAGTGATTTTTAGACTGAGAATTGGATGAAAAAGAGTAATATTACTTAAAAAAACCCCTGCAGTCAAATCAATTTTTATGTATATTACCTATTTCAAAGTCATTTTAAAAAAACAAACTCACTAAAAAAAAAAAAAAAACCCAAAAAAACCAACATAGCTTTGACTGTGAGAATAAAGCAATCTGTGCTTTTTCAGTTGAAAACAAAATATCTTAATAAGAATTTTTAATAAATGTGACATTTTTAAAGATAGAAACTTAATAGCAACAGCACACTAAATTCCAAAAGTGTATCAAATTATTTATAAAATAACATGCTTCATTAGATAATACATATACATAAACAATATAGAAGTTAATAAAATATGAACAAAATCCAATTCTTAGCTATATAACGAAACTTCAGTTTTAGGAACTTCACTGGCAAAAATCAAAACAGCTTTGGAGTTAGTTTTGGGTTTATTCGACTGTGTAATGGAAACAGAATGCAGTTCTTTTGTAATTAAATGAACATTTTCTCAACATAAGTTTATTCCAGACGTATTCCAGTTGCACCGCAATGCAAGGCAATAAGATTATTGAAAAATACCACACAGCTTGCCTGAATCTGACTATCATCAGCTTAAAAGATATTAGCAGAGATTTTATAGAAGCTAAATGACAGTGTCCTTGAGGTAGTACTGACATTGACTCCAGCTGATACAGTTTTTGGTCATTAACATACCTTACTATGTGTCTGGAACAAGCTCTCCAATAATTAGAGCTGAATACACTGATTTTTAAAATTAAATCATGCCTCTGGGAAAGAATCAGGAAATAGACAGCTAAAGGACTTTCAAGCAATTAACACGAACTGTACTGTCAGGTTAAAAATTAAACGTTGCAAAGTAGGTTAGAAGTTTCATTTCTCAAAAAAATGTATATTGACATAGAAAACAGTTCTCAGGCATGCTGTTAAGTGAAAGCAGAGGTAAGAATGGATACCTCCTATTTACAGTCAAATGAAGTACACTTCTTTTCAATTTTTCATATTCTACACTCCTCTCTAAAAACAGTATTCTTCCTTCATATACCCTCAAAAAAAAGCTGAAAAAGTTTAATTAAATATTACAGCGCCACTGATCTTAGATAGGTAGGCAGAAAAGCAGCGCTGAAGACTCATAGTTTTTAGGTGACCTCTGAATTCATGCATCTCTATTTCTGCTACTCCAGACTGAACAGTCAGAAACTGAGCCACTCAAATTTTAATATGGTTCTATAACCACACATACACACAAAAAAAGAGCTTAAGCAACTCATCAAATGCAATGCATCTTTCATTACCTGTGTCATCACCAATCCCCCACCCAAATCGTAAATCTAGACCTTTATTTTTTAACACTTTTACACAGTATCCCAATTCAGAGTTCCCTTCATATACCCAAGTCTGAGAAACCTAAGACAAAGAAAAAACTTTTACTGACTCAATTATAAGAATTGCTTCTTTTGATGAGCTAACAAATAAAGTCCCAGAACACATTCAAAAATATGTAGTTGTGCTTAAAAAATTAATCAGGATACCAGAATCAGTACTTTTCCCCCCAAGGCCCAAGCATGATAATGATTTTATGAGATATAAGTTTTGATAAGTATATATAGATATAGGTGGTATAGATATAGACCATATTTATCAAGCACTTTTTTCTCATTGCAGTCAAAACAAAAAGATGAGCAAACTGAAGAGGAAGTCTCATGGTATTGATTGTCCCAGGTTTCAGTTTAAAAACTCACATATAATGTCCCCAAAACATCATCTTTTAGGTTACTCACAGGAATTCTGTACCATCTGGGGTTTATTTTATTTTGTTGTGGTTTCTTTTCAAACATATCTCAAAATCATGATGAACATATTTGCCTTTATTTAGATTTTCTAGAAGGTGAACATTGTAAAATTAAGCATCTTGCAGAAAAAAAAATGTACTTTTGTACTTATTCATAGGTTCTTCCAATGATCTTCAAAATATCCCAAGTTAAATTAAAAGTAACTCTTGTTTGGCTCTTTCTCTGCTCTAAACTTTATTCAATGTTCAAGCAAGTGACATGACAAAAGTGTGAAAGAAAATGCAGTGAAGAGACTGTTATTCCAGAACTGGAATGAACACAATGAAAACTGGCAAATGTTCAACATATAAGTGAGCTCAAACTATGCATTAGTATTCTACATAGCTAGAGACAGAAGGATGCCTTATTAATACAGTGATACACTTTCCTTGAACAAACAAGGGCATACTGCTTCCCACACACCCTAGAGGTCTGTAAGGTGAGCGGCTGCTGCACCAACCTTAGGTGGACTCCACTGGAATGCTTTAGTGGCTCTTGAAGAAAATCTCAAAGCAGACAAGAACACATGGCCCTCAGGAGTCCAAAAGCAAAAATACTCCTCTCTATCCCGATTTTCTCTCACACATCTTTGCTTACAAGTGGTGCAAAAAGAAATGTCAGTAGCTAGCTTTAGTCAACTAGATTTCATAGCACACAAATCTGTGATACTCAATGATGAGACATTATTCAGGATGAAAAATAATAGGAACTGGAGATGGAAAACAACTCAATGCAGTTCTGGCCTATATTTCACATCAGAACATTTCCAATAGAATATTTTGTTGCTTATTTTTGGTTCTATCTCTTAAATATCTAATTTAGATATCTGTTGCTGCAAGTTCACTCCATTACTTCTATGTAATTTCCTTCCTCTTTGTAACATCCATTTATGCATTTGAGGACCATTACAGTATTTCTCTTCAGTCTGCCTTCATGAGAGTTGCATTTTACCTGGGGAACTGTTATGAAGCTTAAAATATAACTTAATGTCAGAGAGAATTTTCAGACATTATAAATGCATTATTTAGATTAATGCTACAATTTTGTCATTTTATGTTTTAGGGCATTTATAGAAGTAAAAGGCAAAAATTGCTGGAATGCAGCAAATAAAAACCCAAGCACTATTAATAATCTTTTTAATACTAAATGGTTCTCCATGTTCGGCCACATGCAAGGAGTGAACACCAAGTAACAGGAATAGTTTAACGGGACAAAGTTTTTCTCTAGTAGAACTAAAAATTATAGTCACCGCAATAGTATTTGAAAATGATACATGAAATATATCACCAGCTGAATCTGTGCTTCAGTCATAAAAACATAATTTTTTTAAAAAAATTGTTTGTGCAAGGAATGTACAGTATACAGAACAACTATAAATCCCTGATTATCAGTTTATTAACAAATTCAGAAGTGTCAATACTGCAATAGAATCTCATGACAAATCCTGAGCAAGAAGAAATGACTACCTTGAGAATACAAAACTATGGCCATTTCATATTCCTACACTACCAGTGACATAACATATCCATTAAAACCCTAATTTGTATCTGAACTATTTAATATAAACCAACATGATTTATATATTTCATTTTGCATGCATATATCTCTATCAATTACATTTAAGTCTGATACAATACATTTTGTCTTCATTGCATATAGCATTACCTTCCATTACCTTCCAACTCTACTGCTCTATATAAACCTAAGTATGTAACAGCTCACAAAAAGATAAATCTCATTAGCTTCAAGAGAGACGTTAAAAACATGTGACAAAAGAGAAGGACAAAGTGCTTACCCTAAGCTTCTTAAAATACAAATGATAGGTATAACACGTAAGACTCCTCCCAAAGAATAGGTTTTAAACCAATGCATGCACGAATTTTAGAGATATGACCATGAGCTGCACATATAACAGTCTACCATGTCTATGCACAGTCTACCATGTTAGGGCGACTGCTGGTGGTCAAAGACAGGTCCAAAACATAGGTGAAAAGTAAAAAGAAAATTGACTCATAAGGCAAACACAAGTCCAAACCTTAAAAAAAAGTACAATGAAAAAAAAAAGGCACACTAATACATGGAATTGTGACTTACACTTTGGCACACACTTACTTGAAAATTTAAGCTGTACCTGTGGATGACAACATGGATGGGTTGCATAAAACTGCACAACATAATAGAATGGTTTTTAATAGCAACAGATACAAAAATGGTCTTCTGTAACTACCTAGACACACACATGCAAATATTTTTGTCTTTCACCCGGATTAAAATCTGTTGAAACCTGGCACTAAATTACTTATGAGGTATTACTAATAGAGCCTTCAATGATTTATAAAGGTTTATATGATAAACCTCAAATATTCATATGATCCCTCAAATGTGTATACAAAAAGGTTTTGAAATTGGAAGGGCACACAAGCTAAAAAAAAATCTGGCAAACCTTTACTGTTCACTCTGATCTGAAATTTTCTGTTCAAATTTTAGAACTAACTCTGCTTTTACTTTACTGTTATCATTAAAATAAGGTTTTGAGTTTCTTGGATACATGAGAAGTTACCCAGACAGATAAAATGTCAATAGTTTTTTCCCTATTGTTGCAAATTATTTTATACTTTGTATTCGTCTACACGGGGGTGGCAGGGTGGAAAAGACCTTCAGCACCGCCTGCACTGCACCTCTTTACCTGCTACTCTGGCAGACAACTCCACATCACAGCCTTACTTCACTTCCTCTTAAAGCCGGTTATAATCTTTGTCCCCACTTCCAGACAAACGCTGTTCCCAAACACCAAGCTGACTGAAACCATCAGAGTGTGAAGGCTACATTTACGCACACACGTATTATTTCCACTCAGTCTGTCTCATACATTGCTATTTCTGGTCAAAAGATGCCACTCCGGTAGTAATTCTTGTAGATTGCTGACTACAGATGCCCTAGCCAATGTGGTAATAAACCCAAGATTTCCATGACAGCGTGAGTTTCCCTCTGTAACCATGGACAGGGACCGAGGGAGGAGGATGCTATGCGGCTGGATGAACCGCCCCCGCATGTGCAAGCAAGCCCCCTGAGCATTAAAGAAACTCCTGATGTGCCAAAGGAGTAATTAAGTTAGTCACGTACATTTCCATTAATACCAGAAAGCCATGACATTAAAAGTCACCCAAAGCCCATGTCCACCACAACTCTGGTATGAAATAAATGAAACGCATGTGGCAGGAGCAGAACCATGTGCAGTTGCTCCCATCTCCTGTTGGCTTTGTCCTGCTCTCACCCAGGGGCTGCAAGGCCACCGGGCCGGACCAGTGATGCTCCCGTGGGCTCATTCTTCCACACATGAGAATGGAGGGCCGGAGGCACTCAGTATCTCACAGAACGCACACAGGACTTCAATAAACTCTGACTGATATATTCACTTCTGTGACTCATGCAATTACACAGAATTGTTGTCCAACTTTAGAGATACAGTAATCACAGCTGCAAAGAGATAAACAGAGGCCTTGTGCTGGGTTTGATGTGCATTAGGTGCTTGGTTTATGTAACAGCTTCCAAATTACACATTAACCTCAGAAGACTGGGAAAAGACAACCAGGATCAAAACGGTCCCCTTGTGGAAAAATTATGTAATACTGATTGAATTTAATCCTCCAAGGGGGTAGCTGCCTGATGAAGAGACAATTCTTCCCTGAAACACAGGCACGATGGAAAACCATAAAACTGAAGACTAAGCCCCCCAAGGCTGCAAGTAATCAATTCGCAGAGCACTGAGACATAGAGACACAGCTTCCACACTGTTCATACTAATAAAAGGGGCAGGAGGGCACCACGATGCTGCCCACTCCTCCAAACATCAGAACAAAACACTGTTTGGTATAGATAAATATACTGTTTTACAAAAAACATAAGAATGAGGTCAAGAAATATAACCAAATACATCAAGCTATCCCAGGAAATGCATACAAGCATCCAGAACAAGGAAAAAAAAAAAAAAAAGAGTCTGCAGGAGCCTGTACCAGAATATTCCCACCTTTTATGGGATTAACCCAATATTCTCCTATGTGCCTATATTTAAAGTTTACTGGGATGTCTGTTTTCATATGTGCCACAAACACCCTAGTAACAGCTGCATTTACAAATGCACCATACATTGTCTTACTCAGATACCATAAAATACTCAGCTTTTTACTTTTTTCTTGTCATTTTGGTAGAGAATTTGGTTCTTTTCCCTGGTGGTATCAACATCAACACAGTGGCATGGAAATACCCTTGTCTCTTTGGATGTTTTAAGGCTTGCATCTACACACAAGCATTACATTGTTACAAATAACATACGAAAATAAATCAAGGCAACTCTATCCTTACATACGCATTCATTCTGGTACAGAGACACTGTCAGGAGGCACTTACAAGCATTGTCGTAATTCCCAAATAGGAAGGTGAATATACGGTGTAGTACAACCTCTTCACACATTTCGCACGGACACCCGAAGAGAGTTGTACCACTACACAGTTGCAATTATTTCAGCAGAAAGAACACACACATCTCATATTTCTCACTGAAATGGTCCTACTAGCTAAAAAACTGGGTCTGGAGCAAGCTACACCATCCCAATACTAAAGAAAGACTATGAACTTCATTTAAAAATCAAACACTCTAATAAAATAAAAACATAAATAAAAACATAATAAAACCAAAAAATAAACTTAAGAATATGAAGACAACAGGCCTGAAAAGGATGCAGTGCTGTTTACTCCTATTGAAAAAAATTCGGAAACATATGCTACGATCTCTAAACCTTCCCACTTGAAGAATTAGGACAGAATTAGAAGATACTTCTGTTATGAAACTGAATGAACATGCTTATTACCTATTTCACACAACAGCTTAAAAAGTTACATGCTGGAAAATATGACAAATAAGCTCCTATTGCCCAAAACATTGTTTGGGTGTGCACCTCACTCAGAAACCAAGCTTACAAGAGAACAAGGAAAATTATCCGCAAGAATAACCTCATTCATTTCAATGGAATCCTCATGTGAATAAAGTTACTCATGCACACACATGGGTAAGTAAGAGGCTATCCGACCCCCCTGATCCCCTACACATGCCACCACAGCACCAAAGGTGACCTGCTACATCCCTCCCGATCTGGTAGAAAAGGAGTGGGTAGGTGCTTGGCTCTCTCCCCCCTTAATGCACCTGCTAATGCAGCTGAGCTGGCATGCAAGGGAGGAAAAGGTACTCCAGGAAAAGAACAAGTGCAGTTTATTGCCTTCAGGGAACCAGGAAAACAAGCAGGGATTTGAAGCATGATTTCAAGTCATAACTGAGTGCTGCCATGCTCCTCCACTCCTGTAGCTGTACTGCTCTCGGGCTGAACTGCAAGGTGTTAGCACTGCTCATTGTGAAACACCTCACTCCAAACAGTCCCGCAGAAACTTGGACTTTCAGAGTATTTCCTCCTGCTCCCACTGCAAGCATGTTCTATTTAACTCAGTTTTTCTTAGAAGATCCATGTAACTATTGAACATTCTGGATTTTCCTTTTTTGAACACAGTCTTTGGTGCAATTCACTTATTGTATAGACGCAGGTTGTTCAGTTCAAGCTGTTGATTAAGTACGCTTAACGACATCGATAGTTCTCAGAAAATGTCATAGAGAGTGTTACATTTACAAAGGCATACAGCCAGCTGGCATAGAGAACGGAATGAAATAATCTTACACTTTAAATGTAATTTTAAAGGGAACTATAACTTCTTCGACATTTATTTGCACTGCTTTCTGTGTGAATATTCCAATCCTGCATCCATGCAGCTTACTGTGAAAGCAACGCTAATTTGCCATCACATTTACCTGTCTCCCTATAGAAACATAGTTTTCCACACATCACCTGGATAAAGTTATTCTACTGTGACTCTGACTGAGATGCGCTTCCCTCACGCAACCCCTGGAACAAGTGTTGACACCGGGTGCTCAGGGAAGGGCAGGCGTGTGCAGACACCGCGATTCTACTGATGCTGGTGCAGCTGTGCGACCCCCCCGGCGAGCTCTCATCCCCTCCGGGGCAGAGTCGTGCCCGACGGCCCGCGGCGCGGACAGCCCAGGACGGCGGGATGGAGAGCCGTAGAGCTCCGCATCCTGCCCCGGGGGCTGCGGGCGGCGCCCCGGCCGGCGCGGGGCCTGCGGGGCCGTCCCGGGTGCAGCA
>VZRJ01012347.1:50523-157670 GCA_013397565.1 Ptilonorhynchus violaceus | reverse complement strand
TGTTGTGACCCAAGGGCAGGACCCAGCACTTGGCCTTTTTGAACCTCACCCCATTGGCCTTGGCCCATGATCCAGCCTGTCCTGACACCCCTGCAGATCCATCCTGCCCTCCAGCAGATCAACAGTCTTGCCCAGCTTGGTGTCATCTTTAAAAGTGGTGCTAGACAGAGAGGACAGACATTTTGCTAATGGATTTATTAAATATTTCTTGGCAACAAAACAGTGGGTTCCATTCCTGAGTCTGGACTCTAACTGAAAGATTTGGAATGTGTATTTGGAAGAAAGACCAGGGCTCTTTCCTGCCAAAGAGGACTTCAGCAAGTGTGACTTTTGTTCTTAAAATCTTGGATATTCTGGAAATTAGAAAAGAAAGTTACCACAACTGGGAATAAGGGAAATATACTTTGTTTTGTCTAACCCTTTAAAAAAAAAAAAATCTGTGCTGTTTTGTCTATCTGTTAAAATTCAGCCTAAGGCAGATTCCTGGCACAGGCAAAATATAAAATTTAAAATCTGTGGGTTTGTGCAGCTGGCAAAATTTCTTCCCCCATTTTTCAGCAATTCAAATGGATTTCACTGTTAGACGATCTTATTAAAGAAAGAGGTGTTAGTCCTGTTTACAGCATGATTATGTTGTCACTATTGTTGTCTGATAAAGGGCCAGCAGCACGTTTTCTGGTGAGAGAAAAAGTAAGAAAGAACATGATAACATGAGTGCTGAGTTGGACCTTCACTTTTATTTGCTCAGCCACCTGCCGCTTCAGATCTATATAAGGAATGTGCCTGCCCCGCAGCCAGCAGAGAAGTACAGAGAGAGTCAAGCTATCCACACAGTTGGGCTTGTTTATATCAAGCAATCTGGTAGCAGCAGCATGGAGCCCGATGTGAGTCAAGGTATTCAGCTGAGAAATGAGAGTTGATTAGCTTATGCACTAATGCTTTTAGACCTCTTCCATTGCCTCTGCTATCTCTTTTAAAAGTGGTTTGTGCACTGCTGTACAGAACTACAGGCATACTTTAAAGGGAGATGCTATTATACCTGAGAAGAAATTAAATTTGCAACTTACTAAATTTTCCAGATGTGTTTAGTTACAATATTTTACATTTTTTGCTTTCTGTGTTCAAGTATTCAAAGACTAAAAGCTTTACAGTATTTGTGTTTCATACACCATAAATATCTCATCTGCTCAAGAAGAAAAGGTAATATTTATTTACAGCAATCGTGGGCTTTTTTTTCCAGGTTTCTCAGTTTCTAAGTCACTGAACAGTTTACCCTTATACTAATCAACTCTACTTTGTAGAGATACTTTTTCATTAACAGAGAGACAGATTGTCTTTTCCCCAGCACTGCAGCCCACTCCAAGCAGATGACTAAAGAACCATGGAGAGCATATGCTTGGCTATGACAGTGAATGCTACACAAGCATTTTTTCTACTGTTGTGAAATGTGGCTGTTAACATCTCTCCATTTTTCTCAGTACACTCAAAGACTTATTCAGTTGCTAATGCTGCTTGAGTCATGAAATATCTCTGCCTACCGCATGGAAACAGGAGGAAAAACATAGAACATATGCTTTTATAAGGAGTCTATAAGAGAATATACAAATAGCAATGGTGGAATTCTAGCAATAGCCATAGGACTAGGGAACAAAATCTTTCACAGAGGAAAAAAAATCATTATCATTTTCTTCTGACTTTTAGAGTTCAAATGATAAATACACAGTTTGAATTTTAATTTATGGAAACAATCTAACAGATTAGAAAATCTACTGTTAATTACTGAATGATTTGATATAATTCTGTCTTTAAAACAATCTGTCTTTAAAAATGTAAGTCCATTCATTTTGCTTAGAGACTTGGATATTTGTGCTTACGGGGAGTCATGTATGCTGCATTTACTTTGAAATGTGATGGTGATTTAGGACTACATATATAGATATGCTGAGTGAACATCTAGTATCTCAGAAAACAGTAGAAACTCATCAGTTTCAGTTGTGAATATGGATAAATGGGCAGTTGATAATCTTTATGGATTCATGTTGTTATTATAGAAGTCATGCAGACTATATAATATAAGCACTGAGTGTTGACATTGTTCTGTATTACTCACGGGATCCAGTGACCACTGGAAACAAGGCAAAGACCGAGGTGGACTCTGAAAGTTGAAGCAGGTCTGGATGTCACCTAAGGAGGGAAAATAACCTGGCAACATTTTTAACCATCTTGAAGAAATTTGTTTTGATAAAATTCATTTATTTCCACTGTTTAAGTGAGATACCACTAGTTCCTCTATAGGATGGGCTAGGTCTAAAGGCTATATATGTCTGATAATCTTTCATAAGAAAATCTGTGTGGTTCCCTGACCCTGAGTGTCTAACACACATCAGAACAAAGACATCAGAAGTAAATCAACTTTGTGGAGTGTGATGGGCATCAAGGCAACTGTTTGACCACTGACCTGCTTGGTAGTGCTTTTTGTACTGTAAATGTTCTTCAGTCTTTTATCATATGATGCCTTGATCCATGGTCATTGAGATAAAAAGTGATTTTTTTTGGTGAAACTGTGAAAGAGAGTGCAGTCATGCAGGTCAACTCACTTTCAGTCATAAATCAAACAAAGCATTCTGTGACAAAAATAAAAAATCTCATACTGCTCAAGATTATTTATCTTGCTTATACAAGATAATCAATTTCAACCTCAGAGGGAGGTCACTGCCTGTGGTCATACTTTTAAAGATATTATACTGGCGTCTAGCAGGAGCATGTAACACTGCAGAGCTTGCAGGACTATTTCTGTAACATTTAGAATAAGCAATAGAGCCAATTTTAACCATGTTATTTTAAAACAAATTTCTGCAACCTAATAAATTATTAAAGCCTAATCTATCTGCACTGGTAGGCACTTTCCTGAAACTTTTAGGTGTCTATCGCATACTTAATTTTGCCTACCTACAGTAATTTATTCTGTGATTCAGCAAAATAATTAAGCTTATGTATTGTTGTTGATTTCACAAAGATCATGCACATTCTCAGGTTTTGATATACACCTCATTAACTTGGAGAACTGAGATCCATATGTTAGTCTTAGTGGGTTGCATCCATCCAGATGTATCTTGGGTTTGAGGTAGTCTTCTGAGTACAGACACTTCGGCATAGTTTTCCCCACAGAATGAATCTTAGAAAGATTATACGAAAAAGTTGCAATTTAAGAATTGTTATTCAACAAAAGAAAGAAAATCAAACCAAAGCATTTTTTAGAAACTTTTTTCCAGTAAATTACAAATGCATCAGGATCTGGTGAAGTCTAAGACGGATATTCAATTCCAGTGAGTTCTTTTTCATTGTTCAGAAGATTCATCTAGTCATTCCTGTTCCCCAAATTAATTTTTTTCTAAAGCCTCAGAGGTGTGGTGATGAGCAGAAAAATATTCCACTTTCCATAGGACTACTTTCCAGTATAAAAGAGCTACAGTTTTTTAAGTTTAGTCTGAGTGTTATTTATCATAAATATACAGTGCTTTGTCTGGTCATCACAGTAACCCATCTCTGTATACCATGACACCTATTGTATGGACTACTCTTCAGTCTTCTACTTTCATAGAAGTAAAAGAATGGTTCCAAAATGTCATTCAAAGTGTGCTAAATTGTAGTTTTAATATAAATTAATATTCCAGCCACTTTTAAGAGCACTGATAGAAATACTTGAAAATGAGGATTGCACATTCCTTTGCTGAACAGAGTTACCTACATAGTTTACATATCTTGTCTCATGTAACCTTATGAAAGGCAGCTTAGTAATCTGCCAAAGATGTTGATAGCAAGCAATTCACTAGTTCAATGCTGAGATTTTAAATTGACTTTTAAATTTTAAATTTGACTTTTCTCAACTAGCTTGGCACACCCCACTGGCTCACCTGAAAGTTGCATATGATTATGTACTGTACAGTACAATTTTAAGATTATGCTAACTGTATCAACCACAAATCCAGAGGTTTCTCCTTCACTGCTTGTAATATTAAACATGCAATATTTTTTCTAAAATTTCAATATACACGAGGATATATTGTACTGAAATCAATAGAATTAATAGCCTAGTTTTAATAAAAGTAGCAGCAGAATCTAATTCTGACACGTTTTCAATTTTTTCTCTGAGGCAAATGTCTTACTTTAAAAAGTAGAGTCAAATTCAAATGGCTAGTGAATTCTATACTCTAAATTCTGTATATTAAGTATGAGGATGAAAATATTTCAGCTAATATTCTTCCATGTAGACTGAAATCAATGTAGGCAGAATAACACTGTCAAAAATTCTATAGAGAAATACTGACTTCTTTAAGTTTCAGTCTTTACTAATAAGATTAAAAGGGGTTTTTTGTTTTCCTCTTTGTTTTACAGGAAATAATTGAAGTGTGACTGAATATTTTGAGTTATGGATAATAGTAACATCTGCATGATTCAGTTGTACTAGCATTAATAGGTCTTCCTTTTAAGGTTGCCACATAGAGGTCTCCTGTTACGAGAAAAAGCCCTACAACTTTCACTCCTACTTGAGTAAAACTATGCCAAAACATGAAGAAACTCCCCTAAAATGTTTCTTCTGTCCTGTCTGATAAATCTCAAATCACAGTTCAGTGGGTGCCTTGTCCTCACATCAATGATAGCAGAATATGTCTGATCATTATAGGAACAGTAAAGAAGGGCTCGTGGTATAGAGTTCACAGCCTTATGTATCACAGATTTTTGTGTGTTCCACAAACTTTCTCTTCAATATAATGAAACTGTAGCTGAGGGCATTGGCTTGTGAATGAACTCTGAAAGGGACTGACCAGGGCTGTGTAGTGAGGTCTCTCACAGCCTGAATAAATCATTTAGCTCTTCCCAGGCCTCTCTTGCAAAGTATTTCCTGGAGGATAAATGGAAGCTGATGTGCCAGTTAGCATTTGGTTTCTGAAATGAATAAAACACTACCTGGTGTTCTTTAACATCTTCTAGTCTGTTTTATTATCTGCCAGCAAACATTTCAAATTAGCATGTCACATTCTATAGACAGCTGAGAGACAAATTCTCTCAAACACAGTGTATTAGGCTAAATACTGTAACATATTATTTGAAAAATCAATAGATCAAAGTAAGTGGTTTTGGTATCTCACAGATCCAAACAAAAAGTACATTATAAATCAAATTAAGTACTAAAGCTCTGTGAGAAAAGTCCACCACATAACAGTAATTACTCATTTACTTGCTTTGTTCTCCCTTGCCAGTATTTCCTGTTTGAAGATTATACCAACAAGAAATAATGCTGATGGTTGTTTTCAAAGGCTTTTTGTCATAAATACTTTCTAAATCTTAACCAAATCATAAAATTCACAGGAACTGAACAGCAGCACTTTTCTAAAATCTAAGTATAAAAAAAGATAATTTATAGACACACTATTTTTCAATGAAGTTTGCACTCTTCTTATGGCAAGAGGTTTTCAAGATTGATTGTGTAATTACCAAAAATATTTTTGAAACATAAGAAAATTGCAGTGTTGTCTGCTTTCCACCAGAAATGCCTCTTCAGAAGGGGTTGAATTAACCATCACAGATCTTCTCCAACAAAAGTAATATTTACTTTTCCCCAAATTAAATAGTCTCTTCCTTTATCATTCCCTAATTAAGGTTTTGTCCTTAGAACTACCTCACTGAGGGTGACTCCATCCTGTGATGAGATCTTTGATGATGAAGTGATTTCTATGCAGATCTTGGACAACTGTCAAGAAAGCTTTTTGGATTTCCTAGGTATGAAATTAATTGAGTTGTAAAAATCCACAGGCAAGCTAGTAATAGAACAATTGAGAGTATGGAGATTAAATTAATTAAAATAAAGGCTTGAGCTTCCATTCTTTAGTTTCTTCACTTCAATGGAAAATTAGCCAGGTCTTCTTGGAAGTATAATACTAGAAGGTCAGTGGATTAAATTAGGGCCTAATTCTGTGACTAATAATAGGACATGGATATCTTTTTCTCCCTCAGGAATGACAGCTCTAATCAGGGACTTCCAGCTTCCTCCTTTCTGGCTTAATAAATCTTAAATTCCTTTTCTGGAAAATAGGAGCTGCTATCCTACTTTGCAGGCAGGTAGCAGATCTAAGGGGGTTAAACACCTCATCAGGCTCAGAAAATAACTTGACTCAGATCTCATTTTATTATAGAAAGTGGACATGACCCCATTTGATGGCCAGTCATGCTTAGAAATAAAATTGGTTGATGAAAAGTGATTGTTTTCCAAGAATGAATACATTCTGTTGAAGCTCTTGATTTGAGTAGAATTCGAGAGGAACTTTTAAAATCTATTCAACATTTCTGAATTTCTAGAATCTGGCAGGCTTCTGCAGCCAATCAGGCATGGAGGGGGCATTGTCAGGAGCAGTGTGGGAGATTTAAATGGCTCCAGGGAGAACGGGGAACAGGAGCAGGCAAATAGGACATGGTGTCTCAGAAGGACATGACATGGCAGTCTGCACGGCAGTTCACACAGGCAGGGGGGAGCAGGAAGGGCACAGCCACCCTCCCGGCTCCTGGGTGGGGTGGTGTTTTTTTAACTTGCTCAACTTGACTAGACCCAGCAATGGGTCTTATACACANGGAGATTTAAATGGCTCCAGGGAGAACGGGGAACAGGAGCAGGCAAATAGGACATGGTGTCTCAGAAGGACATGACATGGCAGTCTGCACGGCAGTTCACACAGGCAGGGGGGAGCAGGAAGGGCACAGCCACCCTCCCGGCTCCTGGGTGGGGTGGTGTTTTTTTAACTTGCTCAACTTGACTAGACCCAGCAATGGGTCTTATACACAGTTGAAAGCCATTGCTAGCAGGAGCATGGCGATCCAGACAAGTTCCCTGGGAAGGACGCAGCTGTCTGGCCTCTGGCTGCAGGGAGTGTCTGAGCCCAGAGTTAGTACCAGAGGACAGCGGAAAAGACACCCAAGGGTGGTGTGAGCAGGTGGATGACCAGCTCTGTCTGATGGCAGAGCTTAAAGAGGAGGTGGAGAGGCTGAGGAGTATCAGGGATTATTATTACAAAAGGGAAATAGACTGCTGGAGTCACACTCTTCCGTCCCTGAGAGAAGCTCATCAGATGGAAGCTCAGCAACAGTTGGAGAAGCCCTGCCCCTCTTGCCATCAGTCAGAAGGAGGAGACCTAAAAGATGGCAGGAAATGGAAACAAGAACCTACTCAGGGAGGTAGAAGAATCCCCTCCCAGACTCCCTCTCTTTCCTTACAGAAAGGTAGGTGCCCTTACAGAACAAATATGTGGCCCTGTATCTTCAGGGTCAGGCAGATGACAGTGAAGAAGAAGGTATAGCTGTAGGGTCTACCAGATCAACACAGTCAACCAGACGGATGACAATTTCAGGTATTTAGAAAAAAAGGGTAGTTGTAATGGATGACTTGCTTCTGAGGGGAAAAAAGGGCCCTGTATGCCAACCAGACACATCCTACAGGAAGTATATGCCAACCAGACTCATCCTACAGGAAGTCTGCTGCCTCCCTGGGGCCTGGGTAAGGGATATTACCAGGAGAGTCCCTGGACTAAGATGGCCCACTGATTACTACTCAATGTGGTTGTCCAGGTTGACAGTGATGAGGCTGATAAGAGAAGCACCGGGGTAATCAAAAAGGACTCCAAGGCACAGGACAGGAGCACAGGTGGTGTTCTCCTCAATTCCTTCAATAGCAGGGATGAATGCCAAAGGGAACAGGAAAACCCACATGATCAATAAGTGGCTAAAGACTGGTGCCACAGGTGGAATTTTGGGGTTTTTAATCATGGGGCAGTTTATATGGCACCAGGCCCGCTGGAGACAAGATGGCATTCACCTGTCTAACAAGGGCAAAAGGATTCTAGCCCATGCTTTGGCAGAGCTGATTGAGAGGGCTTTAAACTAGGTTTGAAGGTGGAAGGATATGAGACCAGGTTGAGGGGTGGCATGCCAGAGTCAGGAGTGGAATCATCAGCCCAACTGAAGTGCATGTCCACTAATGCACAAAGTATGGGAAACAAACAGGATGAGCTGGAAGCCACTGTGCAGCAGGAGCGCTATGACATAGTCACCGTCATGGAAACCTGTGGGATGACTCACAGGACTGAAGTGCTGCAATGGATGGCTCCAAGCTCTTACAAAGGGACAGGCAAAGAAGGAGAGGTGGTGGGGTGGCTTTGTGTAGTAGGGAGACTTTTGAAAGTATAGAGCTTGAGGATAGTGATGGTATGGTTGAGTGCTTGTGGGTGAGGATTATGCAGAAGGCTAGTGTGGCAGATGTCTGGGTGGCCTACTGAGGACACTAACTCTGAAGGTACCTTGGGAAACAGCCTTTAAAAACAAAAGGGCCTACGAAGGATGGACATATTTTAAGAAAGAAATCTTGATGGTGCAGGAGCAGGCCATCCCTATGTGCTGAAAGATGAACCAGTGGGGAAGACCAGCCTGGCTGACCAGGGAGCCTTTGCAGAAATACAGGGAAAAAAAGAGGGTGTATCACCTTTGGAAAAAGAGGTAGGAAACTCAGGAGTTTAAGGATGTCATTAGGCCATGCAGAAAGAAAATTAGAGAGGCAAAAGCTCAGAACTTAATCTGGCCACTTCTGTAAAAAATAAGAAGAAGTGTTTTTATAAATACATTAATAACAAAAGGAGGGGCAAGGAAAACCTCCATTCTTAATTGGATGTGGGGGGAAATAGAGTCACCAAAGATGAGGAAAAGACCGAGGTACTTAACTCCTCTTTTGCATCAGTCTTCCACAGTAAGACTGGTGATCCTTAGGACAGCTGGCCTCCTGAGGTGGTAGACAGGGACAGGGAGCAGAATGGACCCCCTGTAATCCATCGGAAGTAGCTAGTAACCTTCTGAACTACTTATGTTCACAAGCCTATGGGACTGCACAGGATTTATCCTAGGGTAATGAGGGAGCTGGCACGATAACTTGCCAATCCACTCTCTATAATTTTTCATCAGTCCTGGCTAACCTGGGAGGTCCCAATTGACTGGAGGTTGGCCAATGTGGTGTCCATCCAGAAGAAGGGCCAGAAGTAGGATCCGGGGAACTACAGGTCTCTCAACTTGACCTCAGTGCTGGGGAAGGTTATGGATTAGATCATCTGGAGTGCAATGACACAGCACATGCAGGGCAACCAGGGGATCAATCACCACGGGGTTAGGAAAGACAGGTCCTTATGTCCTTTTATGACAGGGTGACCTGCTGGTGGATGTGGAGAAGGCTGTGGATGTGGTCTACCTGGACTTCAGCAAAGCCTTTGACACAGTTTCCCACATCATTCTCCTGAAGGAACTGGCAGTCCACAGCTTGGACGGGTGCACCCTTGGCTGGGTTAAGACCTGACTGGATGGCCGGGCCCAGAGAGCGGTGGTGAATGGTGCTGCATCCAGTTGGTGGCCGATCACAAGTGGTATTCCCCAGGGATCCATGTTGGGCCCAGTCCTGTTTAATAATCTTTACTGATGATCTGGATGCCGGTAGCAAGTTTACCATCAGCAAATTCATGAATGACACCAAGTTGGGCAGGACTGTTGATCTGCAGGAGGGCAGGAAGGCTCTGCAGAGGGGTCTGGACAGGCTGGATCGATGGGTTGAGGCCACTGGTGTGAGGTTCAACAAGGCCAAGTGCTGGGTCCTGCCCTTGGGTCATAACAACCCCAGGCAGTGCCACAGGCTGGGGCAGAGTGTCTGGAAAGCTGCCCAGCAGAAAAGGACCTGGAGGTGCTGGTGACAGCAGCTGAACATGAGCCAGTGTGTGCCCAGGTGGCCAAGAAGGCCAATGGCATCCTGGCCTAGATCAGCAACAGCAGGACTGGAGCAGTGATTGTCCCTCTGTACTCACCACTGGTGAGGCCACACCTCAAGCGCTCTGTCCGGTTCTGAGCCCCTCAGATTAGGAAGTACCTTGAGGGGCTGGAGTGAGTCCAGAGAAGAGCAGTGGCGCTGGTGAGGAGTCTGGAGCATAAGTCCTGTGAAGAGAAGCTAAGGAGCTGGGGGTTTTTAGCCTGGAGAAAAGAAGGCTCAGGGAAGACCTTATCACTCTCTACAACTTCCTGAAAGGAGGTTGTGGCCAGGTTGGTCTCTTCTCCCAGGCAACCAGTGACAGGATGAGGAGACATGGCCTCAAGCTGTGCCAGGGCAGGTTTATGTTGGACATTAGGAAGAATTTTTTCATTTGAAGGGTGATTAAGTATTGGAATTGTCTGCCCAGGGAGGTGGTAGAATCGCTGTCCCTGGAGGTGTTTAAGGAGAGACTGGACGTGGTACACAGTGCTGTGGTCTGGTTGATGTGGTGGTGTTCGATCATAGTTTTGAATCAATGGTCTCAGCGGTCCTTTCCAGGCTGATTGATTCTATGATTCTGTTAGTCCTAAGCATTATTTTAATCAACATTTCTACATTCCCCCAAAAAATGAAATACATACATAAATGTTTATAAAAGCTGTTGTTTTGGGCTTTTTGCTTCCCAGGTTTGCCTAGAATTGAAAATGGAAATGATGAAATTAAATTCATAATCTGCTTTCAAACTATATTCTGTTTTGTTTCCTCATGAACTCAAGAAGCTCTGAAACTATTCTGTAATACTAGTTCTAGCTCGTCCCCAAAACTTTTTAGATATATTTAAATAAATTCTGCATAAACATCTAACTGAGCAAATTAATACTGTTCTAAAAATATTTGTTAGTGTTGAACAATAACTTTCTACCTATTTGAGCAATAATGAAATATGAGATTTGTAAGCAGTAGTGTCTGAAAGCAAATTAAACTAGTCTGATTAAAATTAAGAGTAGGTACTTGGCTTTGGATGTGGTCTTTATTACTGAATATCAGCATACACATAGACACATTTTAACTCAAAATCATTATTTTGTTGTTAGTCAAAATTACAGACAATAAAAATATGGTTTCATCATAATGAGAACTAATGACAGTCTAAGTGGTAATTTGGAGTGTAATGTGAAGCACACCAAAGGCTTAGTAGAATGAGGACAACAGAACTTCAAAGTATTTTTTTTAAGTAAAACCTACTTTGGTTTAAGCTCAGCTTGAAATCACAGAATATGTATACAAATTTAGCAGGAAGAAACGTCCTAAAATTTTGCTGTAAACTTTCACTTTGCTCCAGCCTTTTTTTTTCTAGGAAGCAATACATACCGTGAACAAGTTGAGGATAGTAAAACATACCATGCAATTAACTTTAGATTTATTTAATAAATCCATTGAGTATGGAAACTAATAACAGATTTTCTTAAGGGAAAAAAGCATTTATAAAGACAGGTTATGTTGCTCTTTTCAGCTGTTAAAAATTCACATGTTGAAGGACAATTGCACATTCTTAATTGCAACTCCCCCTTACTCCTGTACATTAATGTGTAGTTCAAGTCTTGGGCATTACCAGCTCAGGATGTAACCCTAAAATACTGTCTGGTTGTAGCATTTCTTGTTCATTTTGCTACCCTTAAAAAGCAGAGAAAATTAAGTCAGTGGAGCTGCTCACAGGATTTTATTCAAGGGACAACAAAATCCAGCTACATTTTTAGTATGACACATTTTTTCCATTCTTATCCATAATTCATTTGTGCAAGTGGGCTTTTTTACATTTTAATAAACAACATGAAAGAAAGACCTATTCTCATGACATTTGCAGAACAACAAAGAAGTGTTGAAATGTGTACAGTAGCCCTTTCTTGTGATATGTTTAGGCTGATTTCTCTGGTTAAGGTGTTTAGCCACCCAGTAAACACCAATTATTTAATGTTACAACAGTCTTGCTTTTTATTGTCTAGAAAGCCTAAATATGAAGAAAAATATTTTATCAGGATACCATTTGAATTGGTGATTATTTTTCAATTGTTTGTGTACATTTCAGTAAGTAAAATGGCAAGGTCTGTATTGTCCAGAAATTCTCATCTGAAAAGTGATGTTCATACAAAACAAGAGCAAGAAAAGAGAACAGCTACTATAGTGCAAAAATAAACTTATGTGGAATCCAAACCATTGAAGCATTTTTCAAAAAAAAAATTTCTCAAAAGCAACTGTTTACTCACATTTTCATAGTAGCTGTTCAAAGCTTTCTTGTAGGAATGTTGACCACCACACTCAAGACTTTAAATATTTATTTGAGGGCCTTTTTTAAATTGTGCTGCGTCTGATGCACCATTTTTAACAAAACTAAGTAAACCTAAAGAGAGCAGAAACATCCTTGAGCGGTATGGATCAACAGGGATATATTAACACACTAGGTGATGTACCAAGCACAGTTCTAGAGACCTCTAAATAATGAATGCATAGTACATCTGCTACCTCCCAGTGGTTAGGAATGGGAAGTGTCTCACTTATGAGCATTGACATGAAGGCATACTTCAAAATCAAGAGCTAACAAATGATTTGAACTTGATAATATTTACAAAAACTCTAATTTTATGTTTAATGTAGTTGATTGGACTTGAAGATATGGGGGTGGGAATTCTTCTTTATGCCAAGATATATCAGTAAAAATTTAATATTTCTCTGTGTTTAAAAGATCAGAAATGCAAATAACTGAAGGCAATCTATCTATTGCACTTGCTTAATGAAAATTGCCTTCAAATTCAGCAATGCTATTTTGCACTCTGGCTCCAGTCCAGTCCTCACCTGCACTTCAACCTCTACTGAAAACTGGGAGAGTTCAATACCTGAATGACTCTAGGGTCATGAAAGTAATTAGAAGTATTGAAACTGGTTGCTCTTTTAATTGCTGGAAGCTACTTGAACACCCACCTCTCTTTTTTTCCTCTCATAAATGATTGGGAGGTATTTATAGAATCAAAGAATCACAGAATAAGCTGAATTGGAAGGGACCCACAAGGATCATCAAATCCAACTCCTGGCCCTTCAAAGTACCATCCCCAAGAGTCACATCACGTGCCTGAGAGTGTTGTCCAAGCTCTTCTTGAGCTCTGTCAGGCTGGTGCTGTTACCACTTCCCTGGGGAGCCTGTTCCAGTGCCCAACCACCCTCTGGGTGGTGAACCTTCTCATGATATCCAGCCTAAACCTCCCCTGACACAACTTCAGGCCATTCCCTTGGTCCTGTCACTGGTCACCACAGAGCAGAGACCAGTGCCTGCCCCTCTTCTTCCCCTCATGAGGAAGTTGTAACTGCAATGAGGTCTCCCCTCAGTCTCCTCTTCTCCAGGCTGAGCACACCAAGTCACCTCAGCTGCTCCTCATAAGGCTTCCCCTCCGGACCCTTCACCATCCTCATTGCCCTCCTTTGGACACTCTCTAATAGTTTAATGTCTTATATTGCGGCACCCAAAACTGACCCAGCACTCACGGTGAGGCCGCCCCAGTGTAGAGCAGAGCGGGACAATCCCCTCCCTTGCCCAGCTGGCGATGCTGGGCTTGATGCCCCCAGGACACAGGTGGCCCTCCTGGCTGCCAGGGCACTGCTGACTCATGTTCAACTTGCCATTGATGAGGAACCCCAGGGCCCTTTCACACAGCTGCTCTCCAGAGTTTCATTCCTCCATCTGTCCGTACATCCAGGGTTGCCTCATCCCAGGTGCAGAATCTGGCTCTTGCCCTTGTTAAACTTGACACATTTGGTCTTGAGGATTCTGATATGTGGTCTTTGAGGATTCTTGGATGAATCCCATCAGGCCCCATAGATTTGTAGGGATCCAGCTGGCGCAACCGATACTGCACAGTTTCAGTGTCAGCTGGGAGTTGATCATTCCCACAGTCATGGTCCTCGAGCTCAGTGCACTGAGACGCCCTTGGTCCATCATCCGTGTTGAAGACAGAGGCAAAGAATATATTCAGAGAAGTATTGGGATGTTTACGAAGGTATGCTTGCCATTTACATTGTCACAGTGGGAACTGAGTATCCAGATGAAGAAGGAAAAAGTTGCAGTGATTTACAAAGAAATGGAAATGTCCCTGTTCAATGTAAACTTATTTTAGATCATAAAGATCCAAACATGGCCATAATAATATTTTTGTTTTGCTATTGAAACTTAGATGTTCAGTAATCTTGAAATGCAATTGCTAGGTGCTCAGTAAGTTTTCCTAGCATAAAGTAAATTCCTAATATTAACATGTAATGTTGCATAAACAAGTCTGTCTCACAGAACTGATTATTTTAGCACAGGAAAAATGCATCAATTGTTACTGTGGATAAACAAAATTCCACTTTGCTTCTGTGGTCAACTGCATGAATACTAAACATACAGGATTTAGCTTAGTTGAAATGATTCTTTGAGATACAGCAATAAATTACTTCCATTGTGCACTACTTCTAATACCATGTTTCCTTCTCAATGTCCCTTTCATTTCCACCTTTGGCATGAGAAAGTGATTGCCAGATAACTTTCAGTGTGGCTTTGAGTTAAGTTGTAGGGCTATTTAGCTGTGGTTAGCTAAGCTCTGTTTGGTCGCAACTTGGCTTTGGTTTGGTTCCCACCCCAGTTTGTTCTGTTTTGGCTTTTTTTCCCTCTTTTTGTGTTTTTGGTTTTTTTTGTTTGTCTGAGTTATTTTGTCCAGAAAGCTAAAAATGCATTTCAGATTGAAAGATACAATTTAATACTGTCACAGACAGCTTCTGTTTGGTACCTTTTTAAGAGTAAGATAACTGAATTTAGTTTTTCAGGCTAAATAAATAGTAAATTAATAAAAATAACAGCAACTAATAAAAAATAAGTTGTTTCTGCTTGTGCTGACTATTGCATTTACAGTGCTTGCACTAAATAATTTCATGGTGGGTCTCTGCCTGATATTCAGGAGACTAAAGACAAAAGGTACAACATTATATAAATGATAAAAAACCATAGTATTTTCAGATTTTTCAGGCCCAGGCTGCAGTCTTTTAAACAGTGGAGGGTGAATCTTTAGGTATGCTCACCTTCTGCCATTTTGTACTAGAAGCTGGATTTGAGATGTGTAAATTACAGCCTCTTTTAATTGAATGATTATTCTTCAAATGCAAAATAATATCACAAGCTGAGTATTTCTGTTGTAATTCCTCCTCCCACTCTACCACCCAGACTTTTATAATTTGTGAACTTGCTTATCCAAATTTCCAGAGGGAAAATCTTGTCTGCCTTCTGTGCTTGGAACGTATTGTTCATGACATTAATATTCTTAAAAGATCATTAATTAACAGTGAAGAAAATCTTGAAACACATGCAGGAATAGCATCTGACAAGTCAACATTTCACAATTTGAGGATAAAAACATATCAAAATCACAAAACCTATTATGGTATACTAAAATAATAAGCAAATTAGGGTCTGGAGCATTGAACCTTAGAACTGAGGGGAATGTTTAATTGTTTGTATAGCAGTTATCCAAAATGTCATTGAGTCAAGCAAATGCTATTAGTGAAATAATGCACAAAAAACCAAAGTAACTTACAGAAGAACAAACCAAGAGACAGACTTTTTTATTGCATGAGCACAGAATGGCAATTTCAGAGAAATTAATATTCTTTATGAGAAGGTGTTAGTGAGACGGTAATATCTCTACCAATTTTTTTGCTTTGATATCCTACTCTGCTAATACAGCCTTCATGCACTCTTGCTATTCTTATCACTTAAGCTTGAGTGCCTTCAAGTAATGCATTAAGCAAATTGATTACCATCTCTTACGTGCTTATTCTTCCATTTTTTCCCCCGAGAGGGAAGCGCATGCAGTTGGAAACTGTCTTCTATATTTTTATGTACTATTGATGTGCGGAAATAGAGATATCAATCTGATTGATCTATGTGTCAGTCCATCTGATATGAAGCCAGATTGTGGGAACACATTTTGCAGTTGGAACAGGAAATTGTGAGGTTTGTGACAGTCAATAGTTCCCATGGTCCTCTCCCCCACAGTCATGGGCCAGTGTGTGGGAGTACATTATCCTCTGAAAACACAAACAAGTTCTATCTTTATTTCTAGCACTTCATTGTGCTACCAGAATGAAGTTGTGCATGGTCCTTATGAGGACCCAAACATAAGAGTAAATCAGTGAAATACCAAAAAATTCAAAGTTGCAAATATGACTTAGAGGTCAGTTTCCAGGTGGGGATATTTGATAAAACTTAAGACTTATTTTTGTATTCTAGATTTTGGAGGTTTAATTTAAATGTCATTATGTTGATTTCAAGATCTGTAGTTCTAAATCAGAGTATAGACATGCAACTGGCATTCATGCATTTAAATATAGGATTAATTCATTTACTATTAGTACTATATCTTGCCACTGCTTTGAATGACTAATTATGTAAAATCATTGTAAGTCTTAAGTTCTTATACTTGATGAAAGTAGAGCAAGGGGTTTGTATCTTCAATACTTCTATAACTTTCAAGCCATTTCTATTTCTCCAAGAACATTTCCCCATTTCTATTCTGCCTTGAAACATAAGGCTAAAAATTCCTCATACTCTGGTGTTATAGTCCAAAACATTCTTGCCTAATGAAACAAGTTAAAATAAATGAATTTAAAATACAACTCTTTTCTACCTGATTTTTTTTTTTGAGTGGAAGAAACAGGTGGAAGTGATTGATTGTTGTCAACCTGTTCTTGCATTGATATGCAAATGATGTACAAATATTTATTTTACACTTATTGGACCCTCATCTCTATTTCAGTGTAGCTACCAAGATGACTGTCACAACAATTTAAATGAAACAATGTGAAAACACAAGTCATAAAACTGGTAAAAGCACATGAATTACCTGAAGTAATATGTTGTGTTTAATTTTTAAGTTTCAAGTCAATGTCTTTCCCTCACATTTATTATCACATTTTTAAAGAATTATAACATTTTTATTTGAAACTGGTATATGTTGAAATGCCAAAACATAGAAATTAATAGTATCAAATAGCAGACACCTCTTAAGAAATGCATCAAATTATAGTTGGAGGCAACATTTCCCTGAAAAACATCATAACAATAAAGATGAAAGGTGTTAAACCTGATGGGATTATATTTTGCTGAGGCAGAAATTGGCAGAAGGTGTAAGTCATTTATACCACACCTAGAGATGCAGCCTATGATAGATCATACCCCCAGTACTAACCTTCTTTTGTATTGTATTGTATTTTCCTTTCTGGTGTGTCGAATTTCTATGTTTAGGGGACCACTCACTTGGATTCTTGTTCAGAGTGCCCAGTCAAGCACTGTGATGGTGGGGGCCAGGTGGGATGTCCATGCAGTGCCCTCACTGAGTCAAGTTGGATTCACACAATCATAGAATGGGTCAGGCTGGAAGGGACCACAGTGGGTCATCTGGTCCAACCTCCCTGCTCAGGCAGGGCCATCCCAGAGCACGTGGCACAGGACTGTGTCCAGATGGCTCTTGGATATCTCCAATGAGGGAGACTCCACAGCCTCTCTGGACAATCTGTTCCAGTGGTCGGTCACTGCACACTAAAGAAGTTCTTTCTCATGTTCAGGTGGAACTTTCTGTGCATCAGTTTCTGCCCATTGCCTCTTGTCCTATTGCTCAGCACCACCTATTCATTGACATTGATGAGGTCCCCTCTCAGTTGTCTATTCTCAAGGCTGAACAGGCTGTACTCTCTCAGACTTTTCCTTTTGAGAGAGATGCTCACTCCCCTAATTATCTTTTTTGTCCTCCACTTTTGCCAGTCATGATTTTATAGATCTCTCATGTCATCTTTTCTTCATCTTGTCAGTATAGGTCATGGAGACCTATTTTGTTTAGTCAATCTTTTTATGGAAGATTTTTCTTGTCTTTGATCATCTTTTTTGCCTCTCTGTCTTAGTTTTTCTGTTCTATTGTAATATTCTTCAGACAGAAGAGCCAAACCACAGGCACCGTTTGCAGGTGCTATACAGATTTATATCTTACCCTAATGATGTTCTTTGTTCTATTTTTTATTCCTTCCTTGATTAGTCATAACATTTTGTTTGCTTTTTGACTTCTGAAACTTTTACACTGAGCTGATTTCTTTATGAACTTTTCATAAAATGACTTTCTTTTGTAAGCCTTTAATTATTCAAAATTTATTTTCTAAGTGGTTTCAGCTATCTCATAAACTTATCAATGTGGCATACCTAGCTTGCCATTGCCATGGCACACATTACTTTTTAGAAATTATGTCCCTGGTGATATGCTTATCTACTAGTCTGACCATCTTACCTTGCTGCTAACAGGGAGACTGTTAGAACTCCACCCCTTAAAAGAGTAATGGCAAGGAAAATGCTACAATTATGGCAGATTGAATATTGATCGACAGGGCAGTGAGGCTCAGAGCCCTTTCCTTAATCAGCACTGCCCTCTGATGACACCTTAGCAAGCAACTGCCTGTCAGTCACAATTAGAGAAATTATTTCCTCACACACCAGCCAAAAGCCCCACTTGTACGTAACACTTGGTCTCAACAGTCTGCAGCTGCAAATTGCAATGGACAACAGGTAATTCCAATTGTGAACACAAAACAGAGGTACTGCAGGAAAGAAATTTACACACAAAGGAGCCAGGAATAATTAATCCTTCTTTACAGAGAAAAGGCTTCATGAATCCTCTCCTACTGACTGCTGCATGTCCTATTTTTGAGACCAAACTGTTCCTTGTTTATGATGAAATGAAATAATTTGATAGACAGATGACAGGCATGCTGTGTACTAGAAGAGCAGCTGTTTGCAATATCATTAAAAATCCTGGCAAACCCAAGGATGTTGAAAGCAGCTGCTAGACACTTTCCAAAGTAATGTTATTATGTTTCTATACTAATTCTTGAGAGTGCAATTCAATTTCTTAATAGTAAATCTTTGAATTTTATTTCAAGGCAGCTGAATTAGGCTCCTAGTTCTTAACCAACTTGTAAGAAAGTTTTCATTTTTCTGTGAGTTTAGAAAATTATACCAAGTCCCAAAAATTTATTAATGACTCCAATACAATATCCCAAAGCTTAGAAAAATGCCAACCAGTGTGAACTTTGGAGATGATTAAGTGTTTTTTTCATTGTTTCCTTATTGCATTTGTTTCTCATTAATAACAAAATGGACCAGATTATTATTTTGTGCACTTAATTCCTTGAGATGCCTGTGTGATTGGTAAAAAAGCGTTTTTTCTGCTGTGTTCGAAAAGTAATTGTATACTCAAAACATCCCCAGAGAAGACTCAAACCAAAATTTAATGAAGAGATTCCAAAGATCCAAAAGGAAAAGTCTTTTAAATATTGCATGCACATGGTAACTATGTATCACTAAAAGGATAAATACAAATGGGAAGTATAGTTTGATGGATTTAGAATTCTCTTTCTATCTTTCTAGAAAAGTAAAAGCAGATGCTGAAAAACTCCTCCTTCAGGCCCCACATTCAAGACCTCTGAAACCAACCGTTCTACTCTGATTGGTTGGTTTATTTCACGTGTTTAGTTGGGGTTTTTTTCCCCCTAAGTTTTATTCTTAGTTGGGATGTAGATCAGTAAGGCTGTAGTTCAAAGGCCCTTAGTTCAACTTCCACTTGGCTGATTTTACCTTACGCCTTCTGCCAAGCTATTTTCTCTAGCTTGGGATCACATTAACTGCCCTTCCGTGACTGCCTTGAGGTTGGTCCATTTCTACTTACAGCAGGTTGTACAAGGCTGTCTTAAGAGGACTGACCTTGAGAAACTAATTCTTTCCATGGATGTCATGTTGCACTTGCAAATTGTTGTGTTTATGATTATTCATGGGGTTATACTTGCCAGCTGCCTATACAGCTTAACAAATCAATGCGCCTGTGAAATCCCTGCTACAGCTTGCCTTCTTAAGAGAGCACCTGCAAAGCACAACTCTGATCTTTAGCATCATCTCAAATCCTCCTCATATGCTTTTTCATTTTCACTGCATGGAATTTTTCTTCACTTATGTTTACCCTTGAAGTGTCTCTTTGGTTTGTCTAAGCTCTCTCAGTGATCTGTTAGGGTTCACATTGCAAAGCAGGTAGAATTGCTCTCTGGAAGTACCTTTTCCAGTGATTGCAGAGGGGGTGAATCTAGGTAACTAGCTTACACTACATCTCTACTGTGTAAACAGAAAAGGTAAGTATTCGAATTTAGAGCTAAGTGTCCTTTCCAATGCATAAAGACTTTGGTTTTGAACATCTCTCTCTGCTTGTTCAAAATGTTATCTTTCTGGATTTTTATATCAAGGTGGTAACGAGTGGTAGAGTGTTTTGCATGGTGGTTACTCGGAATCCACATTAAAGCTTCCTTCCAAATCCAGCTGTTTCTGAAGACTTTTTCTAACAGGCTTGCAGACCTTGTTGCAATGGGAGAGAGAAGTGAGACAGTTGGAAGTAGCCCAATACAGTTTAACAGCTGTTGCTCTGCTGTGAAACTAATGGTTCACCTCTACTAAGAAGATAAATTATCATGTAAACGTGTTGCCATGTGAATAAAAAAACACCTAAGTAAAAATCACGATATCTAGTTATCACATAATCCTATGCTTAGTTAATATGATCAATAGAACCCCTGTGGTGGAGTCCCACAGCTACTGTGGAGCTGGGTAGCATAGCCTCTGGTGGTTTTCCTTTTTCCAAAATGTTGGAGTGCTTTGAAATTGTGACTGCATCAAGCTGCTGACCAGTATAAAGTACAAACTCTGCCTAGAATGTAAACTCGTAAATCCATGAAAAGCACAATTGAAATTCTTAATAGAGTTTAATGTTCTCATAGTAATTTTTTAAATAGAAAATGGTTGTAAAGAGAGGAACTGTAGATAAGGAACTGCTCCACAGTAACAGTAAGTTCTTTAAATCAGCTGCTATAGAAATACTGTATAAATAAAATCAACCTATTGGATTCCTGTATTAGATAACTTCTAAGCAGCACATAAGAAATGAAGGAGAGAATGTTTTATTCATGTGATGTATGCAGTGCTCAGCTTTGAAAAACAGCAAGGGAAAAAAAAAGGTAAAATCTTCCGTTGTTTCCAAAGCGAACCTGTGGCTGTAGACAATTCTTGCCGTAATGCAGGAGTTTAGAAGCTCCTCAGATTATTTAAATGCCACGGAAAAAATCATAAGACAAATCTCCTTTTCACTTTTTTAGCATATCAGCTGTGTTTGAAGGATACTCCTGGATGCGCATCACCAGAGGTGTTACTAAAGGAGCATCAGCTCTACAGGCAAGAGAAGGAAGTAATAATTTTGCTAAATTTGTTTCTGGATTCAGTGGTTTAAAGCAACTGACTGTTCCATGGCTTCTGGCAAAACACATTTTTGACTGCAACTTCTTTTTGATGCTGTTTTGAAATGAGCAACAGCATCAAACTAAGCACCAAAAGCTGGCAGAGCTTTTGCATATCTCTCCCTCTCACACTATCACAACAGGCTCTCTAGTTTCAGGGAAGTACATTCACATCTCATAGAAAGCAAGAGAAATTCTTCTTTTGCTACTATGCAGATCAATGCTGCTCATGGTTCAAATCGTAATCAGCAGAGAGATTTCCCCTTCTCCCCAACTTATCTAGTCAATGCAACTTCTGGTGACCTGGATTTCAGGCAGAGAAAAAGTCAAAGTCATGCTAACCAAGATAGATAATGTGTATAAAAAACAGCCCCCATACCTGCCCATACAACTCCCAACAGGTTGTCTGTCTTGGTAGCAGACCTCCTGGCACAGTCTTCATACCCTTTGTATTTGAGTTGCAAATTATGATTTTATTTTGCATTATAGCAGTAATGAGTAATATATTTTTTGCATGTTTTTCAATCTTCTAGTCCATGAACTGAGAAGCACTTGCAATTTAAACTAAAAAATATTTGTTTGAAAGGAATTAACCAGACCAGTGTGCCTGTTTGACACTTGCTAATGAAAATCGAAGATGCGGCATTTTTGTTTATAAAGGGATCCCCAAAATAATATAAAATTTGGTTGAAAATTACATGTGAGGATCTTGGACCCTACTTGTTCAAGCAGAACTAGCTTCAAAGCTAGATCAGGTTGCTCAAAGCTTTGCCCATGGAAGATTTGAAAATCTCCAAGGGATAGAAATTACAGAAGTGTTGGAGTAGACTTTTCTAACTGCTAGGCTATCATTCTAGTGAAAAACTTGTTTTTCTGATATCCAGCCTGAGCCTTCCAAGCAGCAGTTTGCGCCCATCATCCCCTTTTAGTTCATCTGGCATTATCAAGAAAGATGTGTCTCTGACATCTTCGCAAATATCTTTAAAATAGTTTCAGGAACCTGAATGATTTACAATCAGCTAGAATCCTAAAGAGTTATATATCATTTCACACGTACCCAGAGAGAATTACAGAAAGAAAAAAGAGAAACTATAAATGGGTAAAGCTGCACTGTTACTTTTAAAGAGAACTAATTTGACGAAATTTTTGTTGGAAGGGATATCTGCAACACTATATAAGATTCCTTTGTCTCATGGAATTAAAGTAATTAGAGTTATATAACTACAGCTAAAAATAGAGAAATGTTATTTCTTAAATTTTGGCTTTCATTACAGGTTGGTATTGTATTTCTTTTATTCGTAACCATCATGTATAATGTAAGTTAACATATGATAAGGAACGTCCTCAGAGTGTACTGTAGCTAATGGCATGTTCCTGAGCAAAGGGAATTTAGGTGTAAAATGGAGGCCAAAGGTAAAAGAAAGTGACTGCTCTGGATGCTATTTAAAGGAATTTAGAGAAATTAAGGAAACTCAATGTTTCAGATTGCTGGGTGCTGAGGATGCTATTTTTAGTGTGCTTTGGTGAATTGGTCTGAAACTCATGGCAGCTGGTACCAATGGTAATGAAAAGACACTAATAATATAAAGTAGTGTGGGGTACAGCTGCATGTGCAATTCACTGTCTGAATGTATGGAGAAGAGTCACCTCAGGGAAAGTATGAAGTAAATGCTGTTCATGAAGAATAAAAATACTCAGCCCTTGGAAGGCAGATGAATGACCTCAGTGAGTTAAATATATATTAACAGTGTAGAAATCAGCATTTAAAAAAGAGGGCTATTACTATTTGCAGACTACAAAACCACAAAGCATTATGGCATTGAGTCATTTGAACATACATCCAACTTGAAGATCTTAACTTGATTTTTCTTAAAGAGGCATCTTTTATAAGTTTTGTTTGAATGGAATGAACAGTTTTAACTTAGACTTGCTGAATTCTAAGACGTTGTTATTTGTTTTATCAAGTTTTGGGTTGGATTTTTTTTTTCTGTGTTACTTTTAGCACATATTTCAACAAAGTGCTGGTTTATTGAAGATTTCTCTTAACAACATAGAGCCAAACTTCCATGTATTTGAAGCCCCCCAATGGAATTATTTAAATTTAAATTAGAATTTAAACTTGTACCCTGCTGCAAATTGTAAAAGTGAAATACAAGACGTATTTTTCTAAAAGCCCTATGGTCCTTTAACTTCTGCAGCTATAATAATTAAAGTAATGATCAGCTATGTTTCCAGCTTCATTTCATGACATTAACTTATCTTAAAACCAGAAGATGAAATCTGTGCATAGCTTACAAAACTGGGTCCCATAAGATCCAAGAGCTCTGTCATTCCGCCAAACAGTGCTTAAACAAGAGAAAACTTGAACAGGATGCACCAGTTGCCTAAAGCTTACATTTCCAGTAATAAGAAAGCACAGCTGAAAATCAGAGCAAAATTGCCTACTGAAAATTTCTATATTTTGTTCATTTTGTGCTGACTGTTTTTCAAGAGCTAAGTATTTTGAGGAATTAAATGCATAAGTGCAGTATAGGATGAAAAAGTGACCTCAAAGTAATGAGCTAGATGACTACACGAGGCCACATCTTTAAGATCTTTCCAAACATCTGAAAACTACGGTAAAGGCAACACTGCTATCTTAGTGCCCTCTCCTCCAACAAGCATTTAAGTTTAAAATCCTGTCAGCTGCAGATGCAGAGAGGACCCTTGAAGTGTGCACCAAGGGTGAATCTGATGCTTCTGGAAAGAACTGACATTCTTACTGCCTATACCACACATTGCATGAACAATGATAGAAAAAAAACCAGGACAGAAATGTAGTGGATTATCTTCTGCAGCTGCTTAACCATGCACTCAGGATGAATAAGGATGTGAGAGGATGAACTGTAACTTGGGGCTAGAGAATAGCCTTGGGGCAGTGAGACCTGCCTGAGTCCATCTGAGATGAACATAAGGTGATTTGGTTTTTAATGTGGTAAAGACCTTGTTTGGTTAGGTATAACAGGAATTGTTAAATTTGATATTTGGGATAGGGGAAATCAAGCTAAACCTAAAAGGATGAGCTAATGTAATGAGAACTTTAATGTTCTCTAGGAGAAGACAGTTTTCTTTATTTTCCAGAATGTGTAACCCTGAGTGGTCCTCTAGTCTCCTGCCCATAGTAGTATAGATACTGCCCAAATAAAGCTGAAATACTGTTGCTGTTCAAACTGAAGCAGTATCCCGATCTCTCACATCCCAGCTGTTGTTTTAGTGTGTCACCTGCATAGTTTCCAATTACTCTAGCAGATTTTTTGTGTTAGGAAAACTTAGTTTGGTGCAGAAAGGTGCAAGAACTTTGAATCATAGGTATTGCTCATGAACAAATTAATCCATATAGGCAGCAAGTCTGACATAACCCGAACCTGTTGGGTTGGCTTGCATTTATGTACTTCCATGTTTGTTGGTGTTTTTTCTAACTATCTTTTTGGAGTGGTTGGTGGTGGTGGTGGTGGTGGTGTTACTTAGTTTAATAATTTAATCTCTTAAATTATCCAGAAGACAATTTTCTCATGCAAACCAGTAGTGGTTTGTACTGCATTTGCCTTCAAAAATAAGATGTAGTCTATTTTTTTCCTCATAAAGTTTTAACAAGAGAGAAATTGTTAAGTCAAATCATGCACTTCATAAGTTAGCTGAGAAGAATAAAACAGACTGATTCCTGTGCAAATCCCAGGATGGAGTGGATGGGGAAGCATAGTCAAACTTCTTAGTCCGTGAGAAAGAACAGTGAATTGCAAAAGAGGGATCAAAGGGTGAGCTTAAGAGCATGACTGCGGTATCAAAAATAAGCTTAACTTTATTTGATAGATCTTGGCTGGGGAGTTATTTTAATAAACAGGAGCAGATGTCATTATAACACTGTTATAACTTTATTCTGTTCTTTGATTTTTGAATAGATAAGTGCTCTACATATTTGTAACTTGTGACCTAAAAGGACAAGGAGTTCTGAATCACACTGGCAACCTCTTTGCTGGTACTTCTAACACAGTTAGGGTCCTGTAAAGGTGGTAAAGATGAAGCAGCAACCAATGACTGGCTTAAGAAACAGGAAGGTAAGAACAGACAGCCAAGCTGGGTAGGAACATCTTGCAAATTCCCTCTGGATTATTGCAAGTGTCTATCATAGTCGACTAGGAAAGGGAAAGGCATCTCACATTTGATCACTTTAAGAACTTAGTGCTCTTCCGTGTCTGTTCAAACACAGCACCAGTATTTCATAGGTATTTGGATGTAGTCATTTTGTCTGGACTTTGCAATCTCTTCTTCAAATGCAGAAGTGAATTGCAGACTTTTAAAACATTGCTGCAAATTACATAGATTAGTAGCCCACTCCATATGGCTTTTACAATGTTGAGAAGTGCTGCTGGAAAACAAAATGGTTCAGGGTCTGTATTCTGTATAACAAGATGGGGTTTATCACTTGTGTCTGATACAGAACACAGATGACGAGAAGGAAAGACAGTAAAAGCTGTGTTTCCTTCAGCAGCAACTGTTGCTAGCTATAATTCCTTTTCTATAAAGGGCTGGATATCCTCCTATGTCTGACAACATCTCAGACTTGCTGATGAGGTACAAGATTTTGACATGTGCTGCCTCTGTAGGCAGCAGGTCCATCTGGGCTATGACCTTAAAAACCTGATCAGGATGCGAAATGTGAACGAAGGGTTGGCTAGAGCTGGTACTGAAACCATGAGAGAGTGTGCTCCAAAAGGTGGCAGTGACAGATAGAAAGACATGCATAAACTTCGAAGAGCCCAGATCATTCTGGCTGTATTCACTGAAGTTGCCAGATGTCACCATGGTTGTTTGGGTTTTTTTTTTCATTAGTTTTCTCTTAAAATTACAGAATAGTCTTAAAATGCCATACCACTGCAGTCCAGATCGGTGGCTCTAGAGCAAGACTCAAGAATCATAATATTTGCCATTCCAGTTTTATTAAAAATAACTAGGGGTTTTTATATTGAAATTCAGTACAGCGTGTTTGAGGATGGGTATATTTCCAGTTCACTGAGTGTGTGTCTCTAGTGGATTTCTGAGATCAGCTGTAGACTAGAAACAGTCAGCAGACTGTAATCTGTGTTAATCTCAGGTTGAAAGATTCTCAAATGGGAATTATATGTTAGCTTCCATGGACATGTCGTCAACAAGTCCCCTGATTCTTGCAGGTATTTGTTCAGTAAAGTGCAGGCTTTCTGCCATGCCATCTGCAAGGAAGAAGGTTGTGAGTTGGGGGACCTTTTGTTTTTGAAAAAGGGGAAGTCCATTTTCATGCGATAAGATCCTTAGAAGTCAAAGCAGTTGGATCAGCTTTACAGATTCAGCCTGAGTCCTGAGGAATATGTGCCTGACGAGGGAGAAGAGAGCTGTGAAGTCAATTTAATTTGACACCTATGAAATTTTGTTCACAAATCTTGAGCATAATAATTTAAAATAAACCCTCCAAAACAAAATTTATACCATGCAGAATGAAGTGTGTAATTTTCATTTTGAGAAGAAGTGCTTTTTAAATGAGTAGTTTAAATTATGGCTGTCGGTAATTTATAAGATGAAAACATACTTTTTTCTAGTAGCTTGGATATTTTTCTTGTAATTGATAATTTGATTGGTGTTTGAGATCTTTCATGTCCTACATGTTTGAGAGACTTTCTTTGTCATGATGCTGAATATTCATGCTTCCAGCTAGACCAAACTTTCTCCATAAATTGCATTAAGTATGTGATGTATGAAATGAAAACTTAAATATTAAAGCTACCTAATGAAATGTAGAGTAGGTAGCATGATTTTGAAGCTCCCAGATACATAATGGATCAATATTAGCTTATAGCAGTAAAAACAGATTTTGTCCCTCAGTGTTTTACTAAGGTAAATTTTAGAGGTTCTGACTTGTCTACAGTACTTCAGTACCAATGATTTTCAGTGTGTGTTGGATCCTAGTTTTATAAATTATATATCATAACTCTGTAAGTGCAAAAGATCACAAGATGCTTGGGGCTTTGGATGTAAGTGGGTCCAGAATTAATCAATCTCTGGTCATTTGGAGAATTTTGCTTATGACGTAGTCTCTAGTGATGTGATTCAATACAGTCAAATGCTAAAAGCTAGATTATAGGAAGAGATGAATGATTTAGCACTGCTATAAAAATAATAGGCTCAGACTCTCCCTAATCTGAAACTTACATGGAACAGTTGACAAATCAATAATACTGTGATTCCTGAGGCCATAACAATGCACTACTAATACTCTATTCTTGATTAGAAGTATTGACATCAGTTTCCTAGAGACTCGCTAACCACAACTCTTGTAACTGAAATCAGGAGTTTGAATTTTTAAATTCTTAACTCATCCTCAAATTAATGTTCACTTTTATGTTTTTCATAATTTTGAAATTTCATATACCTTCAAAAATGTTACCTAATATTTCAGTCTAGCAAACTTTAAATCCCTGACTGAAAACACACTTTCTAGCAGTACTCCGTGAAATTATTTTCATTCAGTACAGGTAACCGCCTTTTTTTCAAAGCACCTTCCAAAGATTTTTCCCCACTAACAAATCTCAATGCACATAGTCTTTAAGGAAGAAATTAATCTGTTGAAATTGGGCTCCTATAATTTAAATATCATTTGCAACTAGAGACTGCATTGAAAGTGAGGTCTGAATTTCACATTTGTCAACATAGTAATATTAACTTCTATGTGTTTTGATACACGATATTGGCCTGTAACACTGTATTTGCCTGCACTGTCCACCTAAATTGTATTTTAAATTTGGTAAACCCAGATGTAGATGAGCAACTGTTTGAAGCCATTTTTTCAACCTAACATTTTTTCCTCAGGTTCACCTTGTTATTCCTATTCTTGTATTGATTGCTGCAGTAGCAGAAAACATTTGTAGCAACAAAAATAGCATAATTCTCTGAATTGACTGTTTCCACATTTTTCACAGTCAAATCAGATCATGTAATTGCTTTTTAGGCTTCCTTCTCGGTTGTTTCCTGTCACACTTGATTTTGCAGTGGATTCAGAGAAGACCACTGCAGTTTACTGGAGTTGTCCTGCAATGTTGATTTGAGGCCGTATTCTGTCACTTGTCAGAGTAAATCTTGGTAATGCTTGCTTCACGTTTGCATTTGCTGAATGTTGTGAAATTCCACTGAAGCTTTTTTGCCTTTATGAATAGATGTTTGCAAATATGGGCTTGAGTTTAAGACCTCTGAAAGTCAGGTTTTGTCTGTTAATTCCGTGAACAGTGTGTTCAGTCCTCTTTCAGCCCCTACACTGCAAGAGGTCACAGATAAGACCTGAGAAAAATACTTGGTGAGAAAATCTACACTTTACACTGCCACCACCATTGAATGATTCTTAACACCTTTTGCTAGCCATTTACCTCATATGCTCTATGAAAACACTTACCATAAGAACTAATACCTCTGCAAGGATTTTGCATATGTACAGAAAACAGTACTTGGCTAAAAGTAGTTGACTCAATGGTAATTCTGACAAAATTAAGTGATAACCAAGATCTCAAGAAAAAAGTTGCATCCATGATACTTGTGGTTGCTCATGTATTTGCTTTGAGGCTACTGAAAAGAAATATTTTGATCACAAGGAAATACATTAAATGAATCATAGAAAGACTAAGGTAGCTTCCTCCAAGTCTATGAACATTAAATGTTATGTTTCTCACTATACTTTGAAAATATTCAGGCTGCAGACATTATAAATACCCTTGACATCTAATCCATAATCGATTCAGACTACTTGTCACATAGTGGTCCAGTTATGAGACTCATCACATGGTTAGAAGAATATCCACCACAGGATGGGTGGAAGATTTGCAGGCCAACTGATCAGCTTTTAAGTTCTTGTTTTGAAATAGGAGTTGCTCTATGTAGTTATACTAGAAGCATTATTCTCACCCATTAACAGATTTGAGAAAAAAAAGTAGTAATATTTGATCTGAATTCTGGTAATCTCAGTCTTTATCTTGTTCTATCTCACATAAAGGGATTTTGTATTAATCTAGTGGTCATTTTTCATTTGTCACTAGGATCAAAACAAATTGTTCCTATTAGATACCTGACTTGAAAAAATGGTTTCGTTTGATCTGTTGCCTGTGATTTTTGTTGTATTTGAGGTATGTTGAGTGTTATAAAATGGACTTGGTGTTTTCCAGATGTATTTAAAAGGCTATTCAAATAGAATGAAAAAACCAAGAAACTTTTATCTTCTTAATGCATAAATCTAGTGCTTCCTAATGTCAAATAGTTGTCTTAAAATGAATGCAAACCCTTTCTTGCCAATTTAACAGTTTGACAGAGAAGGCCAATTTCAAGAATTTCCCATAACCCCCTATGACTATTGCCATGGAGGTGTTGCATAAACTACAATCATACACTTCTAATTTTTATTAGGATGCATTTCTGCCTTGTTTCAAGAATTGTATTCGTTTGCTATGCCTTTAAATATTATTTTTACTTTATTTAAAAATAAGTCTATATGGCTGTATTTAATTTGACTTAGAATTCTTTACATTACATGTATTGTTAACTTTTTAACTGTTTGGTAAGTGTCTATGCAATCACTTTTGAAGATAAAAGAATACAAATTTAAAGATCTCTAGATTCATAGAATTTTACTTATGCTGGCAAAAATTCTACTAAAAAAATATTTCCACAAACTATTATATGTATATCTCAATTCCAGGTAACAAGCCCCAAAGGATGAAACAGGAGGGTTTTGACATAGTTTCCTACAATGCTGCTATTTGTGTTATGATCCAGTTTTGCAAAAAGTCAAATTATTCTCTTGAGTGAAATTAAAACAGCTGTGTAGATTATACAAACACAAATTCGAACATTTCCAAGCAAATAAAATGAACTAGGATTGAGTCTGTTGTACTAGCCACAATGTATTAACTGATTTCATGACATAAAATTTGTTCAAAAGGGAATTCTTCAGGGTGTCTTGGTCTCCTAGCTAACCAGTTTGGTGCCTTCTAGTTCTTCAGGATTATATGGGGGTTTATCATCGTCCTTCTTGATATCCTCTTGCAAAATGAAAAGCCCTATTCTCTCTTTGTATGGAAAGCATTCTTTACTCTTGACGTCATTCCCTAAAGACTCCCACTTATACTTCCTCTTTCATTTATTAAGAGGGAGAGTTGGAAGGATTGCACCTAAAAAGCTGTGAAAAATATTTATTGTTGTTTAAGTTTTTCTTATTCAATGAGGCTGATTCATTTGTAGGTTTGTTGTTGGGGGTTTTGATTTGTTTTAAGTGACTGAGTATCAAGGTGGTACATGATACAACCAGAAATCTTTGAGTGGCAGCCTGAAGTCCATAAACTGTGTCCTATTCAAACTTCACACATGCTTTCTGGTAGAAAAATGTTTTCTGCAGAAATAATTTGATCCTGGAAAAGCTGGCTTAATATACAGAATTTGAAGCATGGGCATAATGCTGTGACTTTGCTCACAAATTTCAAGTATAAACCATACAGACAGGCATAATTAGGACACCTGACTCTAAGTGACATTTCCAATGCCATCTGTTTTTTCACATGCATATCAAGCATTTTGAGACATTTTTCCCTTCTGAGGAAGGTCTTGTTCTCTTATCTTGCTAACCCTGTATATGCATATACAGAACAATAAATAAATGTTTCTCTCTTGTTTCTTTTTTTGTATAATTACTTTCCTTGCTGAATGTATCTGTAATAAAATATAATACTCCATTTCAGACATTTTATTATCTGGAGTTTTTTATTATGAAGCTGGAGAACTTAAATATTTCTCTTTCTTTCTTTTGTTTTCTGTGCCCTTATTTATTTTGTTCTGATTAGGGATGATAGCCATTCAATTCTTTTATCATACCTCAGAAGAGGTAATTTAACTGCAATACTTCAGAGAAATTCATTATATTAAATACAGTACAAGTTTTGGAATGTCCAGGGCAAATTATGTCTCTTGCAGAGGAGTAATGTGAAATACTTTTTATTTTTAGCTATGTATGCATCAATTTCTATAGAATACTTAGCATCACAATGACAAATTCTTGAGCAGGATTATTGAATACATTAAAGTAAGTCTTAGATCTTTCTGATCCTTAGCTGCTGAAGATGGCAGCACAGTCTCTGAGAGAATGCAAATTGATCGAGTATGCTTGGATATATATACAACTTAAATTTCAATATTCTTTTGAAAAAATGTGTTCTATTTATGCTCAGGCTAAGATTCTAGCCCATTACAGGGGTCTTGCATGGACTGGGGGGATGCTTCTGAAAGTATTATGGTAATACTTATTATTTCCTCTGCTCATAAGCCTCATGAGGTTCTAAGACTTCTGGTATGCCTTTTATTTGTGATCTCAACAGGATTTGCTTTGTCTTTTGTTTTGATTTTTTTCATGTTATTTTGAAATGAGCAGATAATCTTGACAGCATCTCTGACAGGATATCAGCTTGTAGGTGATGAATAAGACATAGTGAGATGCTACCTTATATCTGTGAATTCCTGGATTGCAACAACCCTTTCAGAAAGTCATCAAGTCTTGAAAGACTCAAGAAGCTGGTAATTTGACTTAGTTGGCTTAAGTGAAAGCTATTTAAGGACTTAGGTCCATATAAATTTAGTCTTTAATAAAAGCATTGTGTATTTGCCCAACACCTCTGCCCACTCAGAGTCTTCTTCATGAATAGTATAGGCACAGTCAGACAGTTAATATTGTTTGTTTGGTTTTTTCCCTTTCTGTTCTTTGAGAAGAACAATATTTTATTTTTATTGTTTAGGTGATGTTTCTGGATGTTGAGTCATAGAGTATAAATTGAAGTCTTCCCAAAAAAATGTGTGTAGGAAACACCGTTCCTGTCTGGTGAGCAGCTGAGCTTACTCGTGTAGTAAGGGAACTTGGCAGGTAACTGCAGTGCAGAGGTGGGAGACTGCAGGGAGCAAACAGCCAGGCTTAAGAGACAAAGGGTTAGGAGGAGTCCTCCAGGATCGAAAAGGACAGAGAAGAGTTTCTTACTACTTGTTTACTGATTTAATCTTGGAAAAGCTTGGAAAGAAAGCTCTGCCTTGCAGGGGCATAACAGGTAGGAAGCTTTCTTGGCGTCCTGCAAAACTTAGATTTCAGCCCTTTTCAGGCAGGATACTCCCTGTAAGCCAAGCCTCTGATCTCCCCAGGAGACTGACCATGGCTACCTTCCTTTGTGTGGGGACATCACTCCTCAGCATGCTGTTTCTTCATCCTGGTTCCTGGAGCCCGGTCATCTCTTTCAGATCCCAAGGCCATGTGATGGGTTTTGAGCTCAGTAAACACAACTGCAAACAAAGACTGATACTTGCTGTAAAACAGCTTCTTGGTCATCCTTGGAAAGCCACCTGTCTTCCTGAGCACTGGGTGTTTAGGTAGCCTCCTTGAAATTCTCCTGCTGTTGATTTTTTTGAGAGACCTACTTCCTGCTGCGGCTCATGAACTTTAACCAGTAAGTACCTCGTACCATAGCAGCCTACTAGCCTTTAGCCTTTTAAACTAGTGAGGATCAAAGCTGAGAAAAATAAGTAATAAAATGATAGATGTCTTTTAAAACAAAGGCTTTTAGTAGCTCTGTAAGTTCATAGTGAGTTGCATAGAGTGAGCAGTAGGCTGAGATTCCAGACTGACGTAACAGATCACTTATAACACTGAGAAGTTCTACCAGTTTTCTAGTACAAAACCGAAGTATTGTATCCCTTAAGCTCTTCAGTAGTGGTTGGACTGATCTGTAACTGAAGTACACTGCTGAAACATTCCTCTGGTTTACCAGTTATCTTAGAACTTTTTTTTTTTAACAATATGTAATAATTATCACTAGATGAATATACATCAAAAACACTAGCATAAACCCAAGATGATCCTGTTGATTTCAGAATGCTCAGTGAAACCAAATCTTAGAAACGAAATACAATATATTGTCACGTATTTTGGAACATGCTGTATTTTTAAATTAAAATGTTTAAGGTTTTGTTAAATACTAGGAACAAGTTTCCCATTGAGATGAAATATTCTATTAAAATACAAAGTATGATGCATTCTTCTTTATTGGGTTTTCACTATATAGGTGTTTTGACATGTCGCAGTTCATATTGAAGCCTTTTTTTCTGAAATCAATATGATGTAAGTCAGATATAGATATATTTTTCTAAATCTATGTTATACCTATGTGTTTTATATAGAGCGATACATATTCTCTACATATTTTTAGGTCTAGTTGTTTAGATATTTTACTAAGACAAATGTATAGATGTATCTATATAATACCTGTGTATAATTATAAATATGTCTAGATATATTTATATCGATATCTACATAGAAAAATATAGATATCTAATATATTCATTTGTGTATATTTCTACTACATATCTACTGATATCTACTTTATACATGGGTACCCCTATATTTAAGTATCAATATATCTATTTATTTTCTGTTTATATTTACCTATATAGAGATAAAAATATTATCTATACATAAATAGGTATATAGATCGTTTTCTATGTGTAATTTTTTTATCCCATAAAATTAATATTTCAGTTAGTAAAATGTCACATAGAAACACATTTTACCATATGAGTTACATTCATCATCAGAGTGCAGTAAGCAACAGGAGAAGTCGGTGCCCAAACCAGTGTTAGCTCTAATCTGGGCTTTCTTACAGTTTCTGCATGTTCTCAATGTCTTTAGTGCTACAAGCTAACATGAGGCTACTGGGACACGAGCTAGTACTGGCATGAGTTGTGTTGTTCAAGGTAAGAGTAATGCTGAATGTTATTTTGGGCAGACAAAAAAAATAGGCCAGAAATTTATAAACAGTTAAATATTAAGAACTGTGGCTAGGAAAAGATGACTTTAGTAATATAAAACTCTGTTGCTTCCTTCAGAGAGATGATTGATTTAGCTTGGTTTATTCTAGAGATGAAAGCAGTCAAGACCTACAAAGAAAAATACAGCTTCCAATGTTGGGATGCCATATATAGGATTGTTCTGTCACTTACTCAAGAAGGCTTTGTGTAGATTTTCCAGTATGTAGCTCCCTCAAGTTGTGACACGTCAAAGATGCAAGAAAATATTTGCGAATTTCTTCCCTTGGTTATGGTGATCTGCTCCTCATTCTTAGTCCTTCTGATGGGTTGGGTGTAGATGAATAGGGCTTTTCTTCTTTTCCAGGCCTGACAGAGCAGGCTCTTTCTTGTCTCTTAGATTCTTATAGAAGAACGCTGGAAGGATAAAACAATGCGAAAATCAGTGAGTCACAATCTATAATTTAAACATAATTCACCATGACTCATTCATGAAATGCTTTTGCTGTTTCATGTGACAAAACAATAACTATAAGCATAATCATCACTGCCTACTCAATCTTCTCTTTACAGCTACGCGACTCAGTGATTCAAATGATTTTGGAGAGTGTTAGCAGATATAAAATTGGCACAGAACCGTCAGAAGCAAAAGAACTCAATGACTTAGAGCAGCTGTGTGGTCATACTTTTTTAAGGGTAAGTTCAGCTAGCACAAACATCTTCTGTTGCTACACAGATCCCTTTCCACTCCTTAAGCAAGAAGGTGGTGAGAGTAAGTGGTGGGACTTGTTCTGGGATAGGCAGCCTAATCCAGACTACTCTCTCAAGATTTGGGTCTGTGCTTCCAGAGGATAACAGACCTCCTGTAGTGTCACTCAGTATTGCAGCCAGGGGTTTCCCTCTTATTCCAGAGGCAGATTTGCCCTGGGATAAGGTCTGTGGGTCTGCCTGCTAACAGATGTTGTGGCTTCAGTGAGGTCTGCAGAAAAAGTAGCAGTAGCACAGCTCTTCTAATGAGCATGTCCTTTGTAATAAGGCCATGATTTCGTGCTTCATGTTCTCTGTGCTTCTTGCATGACCTAGCTTAAAACACAAAAAGGAAACTTAAAAAGCTGAATAAACAGGCTTTCAATACAGGGAGTGTTGGAAGGGATTAAAATAATTATATCAGCATTTCCACTAAATTAGAGGAGCTACAGCAAATTGCTGCATTACAAGCTTTTAAGTAAAAAGGAATGTGGAAAACAAATATGGAATATAAATCAAAATCCAGTTTTTCAGAAGAACCCAAGGTAAAGAAGGGCTTGTGCAATAGTGAAATGGCTTCTTGTGTTACTGGAGAGGGAAGACACAGTGTTTTTCCTATCACCGACCTTGAATCCAAGATGCTAGATGCTGGACAGAGCCTTCTCTGTATCTGTTAGCAGGGCTGTCCTTGTAAAGGAAATTTGCATATTTTGTCTTGGATTAGCAATCTGATTTATTCAATCATTGACACCAATATATTGCAATATATTAAATGGTACATAATCAGTCATGGTTATCAATGTCTGTCACATGAAGAACTTCTTCAAGTATAGAAAGCAGCCTTCCCAGAAGGAGATTTTCAACTGACACTGAATGATAAAACGAATTTAGCCGTAACATTGGACTTTTTTTTCTTTTTTTTGTAACAGGTTTCATCTGACCTTTCAAATTTCTTCAGAAGGCCTTTGGCAAATTAATTTTGCATCTTAAACTTACTCTGTACACCAAAAAGCAAACAGAAAATGTGGCTCTCTCCTTCTGAATAAAGTGTGTTGCTAAATAATACAGTGAGGTCTGGGATTGGTGCCATTGGTTGAGGGCTATCCCTTTGCTCTGGTGATATTGCATCTTTCACAATCCAGTTCAAAGCAGAATTTCTTTTGAAATGGCTTATAAACTTTAGAAGTGTGTTTAGTTTCATGTCTGACGAGCATAACTTAACTCATTAGACTGCATTATTATATATTCACTGTTGTTTATGACATTATTGTACCAATTGTGTCATTGGTCATTAACATGGGACAAATATGTTAAACAAAGAAATCTCAATAATTTAATATTTAGTCCTTAAAGTTTATTGCAGACCTTAAACATAATATGCAACCATCAGAATATAAGAGAAACCTGACTAATATTCAATCATTGACTAAAAGGGATCCTATGAAATTGTCTAATACTCCCATATCCAATATCAGCACTAATTTACAATTCTCTCTCAATACCTGTGAAGTATCTGTGTGGTATTTAAGAAATTATGGTTATTCCACAATCTCCACAGGCAGTCTGTGCCTGACAGAAGCATTTCTAATATCTAGTCTGAATATTTTTAACTACTAAATCCGTTATTACTTTTTGTCCTACTGTGACATGAACTGATTGCTTCCTGCCTTAAGATACATAAAAACATTCTAAAAGAGGCTTATGTGAGCTTTGAATAGCCCGGGATAATTCATCTAAAGAAGGGAACAATCTTTGACACAGGATCTGCATTGGCCCCTGATCATTCTTCCTGCATTTCTCCTGTTTTCTAAAGTTGACCTACACTTTTGAAAACTGCAACGGAGGCCTTACTGTTGCTGGGTAAAGCACACAGGTAGACATGTATATTTCGGAAAGTTATTCCGATTATGGTCCTTTCACTTTGGCAAATTTATTTTTACAAAGACAGTAAAAGGAAAACACAATTTTTTTGTGTAATAGACTACTTCCAATACACTCCTCCAGCTAGAAAAGATAATATAAGTGCACGAGGTATATCAATACATGTGACTAGTGTAAAATAATAATTTTCAAACATTTCATTTCAAATAAAAAATGTACAAAAATCCTCTTCTGGTTTGTTTCTTTTTTAAATTTTTTAAGAAAATTAAATTGATGTTAAAGTCTTGGTTATGGCATCTTTACTGATTTTTCCATATTGTACTTCTGAAAGGCTTTATGGAGACCATGTCAGAATCACAGGTTATGTATTGTCTCTGCCACTTAAGTTGTCCAGACACTACTAGACATCTTGATCATGTGAACTATGTCAGTTGTTGAGAAATTTCTTTTTCCTTAAATCCTTTTTCATTTCCTCTAGTTTATTTGGTTGCTTCCACCTCAGCAGTTTTGCAGTGTCAGATGTGTGGTATCAAATGACTCTCCAGAGGAAAACCAAAGATTAGTCCTGGAAAAGATGACATTCCTGAAGGAAACAGAAAATAAGCACAAGGTTTTCTGGGGTTCACTAGGTTAATTGGTGTCTCTGAAAATTAGGCTCTAAGTGGATATTGTTTCAGTTAGAAAATAGATTGGTTTTATGAGACAGTTCTTTTTACATGATTGAATTAACTCTAAGCTTCTTTATGAGCTATTTATATTGATGTACAAATCTACTAGCAAAAAGAAAATACTTTCTGAGGATGTAATTAATTTGTCTTAATCTATTCTGCAGTTTAAATTGAAACAGAGCATAAGCATCCCACTTGAATACCTTGCTAAGACACCATCTGAACTGATTAATAGTCTTCTGGATCAAATGTCAGCTTTCTTCCTAAATAAAATAAATTCAAATTACTATCTTAATATAGAAATACAAAATATATGTAGTGTGCTTCAATGTGATCCTTTAGGTGCAGCTTGCAGTAACATGAACTGAAGGTCCCAGCTGTTCTAAGTTCAACCATAAGGCAGTGCCTTAACGGTGCAATCAGTTTGTCCTAGATTCTTTCCAGCACAGTTCAGGATGCTCTGACAAGCATATATAATCCTCTGAGAAGCTCTGTGTTGTGAAGTCCTCCTTTAGATGAAATTTTAAATAGATTAGGCTTTTGGGGTTTTTTTAAATTTAACTTCCGGGACTTTACGTGCATAAAACCAGAAATTATGTCAGAAAATATTAATATTCTGTTACTTCCACAAGGTCTGTCTGGCCTTGTTTTCATTTTATGCATCTGTAATGTATACAGTTGTGTATGTTACAGTTGTGATGCAGCTTTTCCTGAGGGAAAATTAAGATCCTGGAGAAGTCACTTAAACAACTACAAGAATTAGGGTTTGCTGGTCTGTACGAAGCTTTAGAATTTGTATTTTACTCATCTATATTAAATAATTGTATAGGGGGTCTTCCCTATTTGAGAAGAGGCTGCCATGTTTTATATTGATTAGATTTTTTTAGTTTTTTCTTCTCCAGCAATTAATATTGCTGTTACTTGATGTTAGTCATCATATAATCATGGATTAAACGGGATTTGGGATTCCTGAAATACCTCACCCTGTAGTATTGTATGGCCAGTGAAACTTCAGTCCACAGAACATGCCGTCTACAGAAAACACTAATTTTCTTTTGTTTCACTTAAAAAACTAATTACTTGGGTAGTCTCATTTGAGATTTCAAAGGTTGTTTTCTGTTTTCCCAACTCTAGTCACTATCCTCCTGAATCAGAATCATGATTGGAGTCACTGTGTTCATTGCACATTCCAAATTTGGAATACCTGGTGACAAGGTGAGGTCTCCCCAGTGCAGAGCAGAGTGGGAGAATCCCTTCCCTTGCCTGGCTGGCGATGCTGTGCCTGATGCCCCTCAGGACACGCTTGGCCCTGCTGGCTGCCAGGGCACTGCTGACTCAGATTCAACTTGCCATCGACCAGGACCCCCAAAGCCCTTTCCATGGCACTGCTTTCCAGCATCTCATTCCCCAGTCTGTCCATACACCCAGGGTTGCCCCATCCCAATGCAGAATCCAACACTTTTCCTTGTTGAACTTCACACAGTTGGTGGTTGCCCACCTCTCTAATTTGTCGAGGTCTCTCTGCAGGGCCTCCCTGCCTTCAAGGAAGCCAACAGCTCCTCCCAGTCTTGTATCATCTGTGAACCTGCTTAGTGTCCCTTCCAGTCCTGCCTCCAAATAATTTACAAAGATGTTGAAGAGCACAGGGCCAAGGATGGAGCCCTGTGGAACCCCACTAGTGACAGGTCCCCAGTCTGATGTCACCCCAGTCACTGTAACCCTCTGTGGCCCACCCGTGAGCCAGTTGCTCACCCATCCCATGATGTATTTATCCAGCTGTGGGCTGGACATTTTGTCCAGAAGGATACAGTGAGAGTCAATATCAAAAGATTTACTGAAACCCGGAAAGATCACATCAACAGGCTTCCCTTGATCAGCTAGGTGTGTTACCTTGTCATAAAAGGAAATCAGATTTGATAAGAAGGACTTTCCTGTCATGAAGCCATGGTGTTGTGACCAATGACCACATTGTCTTTCAGGTGTTTTTCAATACCTCCCAGAATAATCTGCATAACTTTACCAGGCACTGAAGTGAGATTGAGAGGCCTGTAGTTTCCAGAGTCCTCCTTCTAGCCCTTCTTGAAAGTCAGGACAATGTTCACCAGATTCCAGTGAGGTGGGAGCTTTCCAGATTCCCAAGATTGTCCAAAAGTCATTGAAAGAGGTATTGGAATAACATTGGCCAGCTCTTTGAGCATTCTTGTATGAATCCCATCAGGCCCCACAGATTTGAAGGGATCCAGCTGGAGCAGCCAATACTGCACAGTTTCAGGGTCGACTGGGAGTTGATCATTCCCAGAGTCATGGTCCTCCAGCTCAGGGCACTGAGACCCCCTTGGTCTGTCATCCATGTTGAAAACAGAGGCAAATGATGTGTTAAACAGCTCTGCCTTGTCCTGTCCCTGCCTGTGAGGTGACCATCCTCATCCTGTAATGGCCCTCATGCTTTCCAGCAAGAGAGGTTTGATAAAACACCATACTTCAGAGTAAAAAGATTGAAAACTTCAAAGTCTTTTAGGTTTTTAACATTTAAGTGCCTATACAACATGCAGCATTTAGGGTAAGAACCTGTAAGTTTATAGTGCACTTCCATGCTCTCTGTCTGAGCTGTCCTGCACTGGTGAATGATAGGGAGTCTTGTAACTTTAGCTGGCAAAACTTTAAGCTGTAAGTCTTCTCTCTTCTACTGCAGAGAGGTGTCCTGGAAATACAATAAATCAGAAGTCACTGAAATGAATGGATTAATCTTTGGGGAAAGAAATGATAGTAGTGTAAATTAGTTACTGTAAGTTAGGAATTTTGTATTTGCTTTCCTTACAGATCTTTATAGTCATTGCAAAGAAATTTTTAAGTGAGCTGTGATTTATGGGCTAAAAATGCTTTGATCTTTTCCAGAACCTGTAGTAACTCTCCTTTCCCATGACTGAGTAATTCAACCAATTTTTGTGGTATTACAGCCTAAGCCAATGTAACTTACAGTGTTGCTAAACTTGCTTTGCCCTGTACCAGTCTCCAATGAAATGATGAAGACTTTGCATAAGAACATCTGTTTGCCTGAAGTGAGAGATCTTTAATACCAGATGTAGTCCGTGTTCTTTTACGTCAAGTAAAGCACCAAATATGGGTGAAAATGATAAGTAGGAGAAAAAAAAAACAACAAACCCAACATAAACTGTCCTGGCTTTTAAGAAAAAGACACTCCAAATGGCACAATAAGCTATGGATTTTGTAGCTAATCAGGAAGAGAGTTTGCCTAAAAACATATTCTGATTCACCAGCAGAATGAAATCTGAAATGAAACCTCAAAGTTCTGCTCCACTGTCCTGCTACTTGTTCACAACTGATAAACATGAGACATCATAAAATGTTCAAAACTTTAAAGGAAGCTCAAGAATCCATCTCAGGGCTTGCTGGACAACTTAATTGTGTATTAGGAGTAAAAGTAGCAGAAGTAAAGATCTTGATATGAAGTCTCCTTTTATTTCACCTCCTCCATAGAATTATCCTCAAAAGTACATTAGATGAATAAAGACTGAACAGACATTCATCAGAGGATCCATATCAACAAAAGTTAGTCCCCTAAAAAATTCAGCAGACTTCTAATGTCTTTTGTACATTAAGGCTTAAGACAATTTTGGACAGCTATGAATTTTTGTTGCAATTCCCTATTTTCCAATATGCTCATGGGATGAGTGCCTGTTGTTTCTTTTGCTTTTAGAGCAAAGATAAGTGTGATTACGTGTCTAAGCATTTTCCCACATGTAGGAATTAGCTTGCATTTCTGAGACATTTTCATTAATCTTTCTTGTCTGTTTGAATTTGTTTAGGATGTTGGGTTTTGTTGTGGGTTTTGTTGTGGTTGTTTGGGTTTTTTTCAAAATAAACTGATCCGGTTTTCTGTACCAGTTCATGACAATCTGAGCAACCTATCACCCTTACTTAGTGGGCAGGCATATCCACAGCTTAACAAAATCAGTAATTACTTCTGAGAAGTTAATGTGTATGTGACAAGCTACTCATTACAGACGTGTAACCCTGTATCTGGTGCTGTGAAGACCAAACTATTAAAGAGCAGTAATCACATGTGCTTCCCCTTGTAGCTGTCACTGCTAACAAAGCTCTCTTCACCAGCCTGGTGCAGCCTGTTATCTCTCTTGTTGATGCTTGCTGTTTGTGACTCTGCCCTATGTTTCTGAAGTGACAGGCTCCATTTATAAATTGGTAACTATGACAGTAAACAAGCAGTTCATTATCTTTTTACTCGATACTTTTTCTGTACATAGGGGAGTGCAGCTGGTGCATCCCTGACACCCCGTGGTGCTCAGAACCACGGCCTGATGGTGATGGCACACCATCATGGAACAAAGCTAAGGTGCCTGGAAACTTAATCTCTGCTAAACCTCGAATGAACAGGAAGCTCTAACACCTAAACTAGGGGAAAATATCCAAAATATGGCAGGACTGTAAAGACCTATTCAGCTATCTGTACTATTATATTATAATGCAAATATGTGACAGGAAAAAAGTACGTATTTCTTCATACTAACCACTCCTATATTTAGAAAAAAAATCAGAAAATAAATCTGTTTCTGTCCCCCTCCTCAGACAGTTTTGATAACATTTAGCTCATGTGATTAGATAATATGGAATCACTCGTGACTATTGGAGAGAGAAGGCTATGAAGAACTAGAGGAGCATAACAAAGTTAGATGCCTGGAAGGCAGAATGACAGAAGAGACTGTCTTTTGTCAGTGCAAGCAAATGCACAATAAAAGGGATAATTGTAACTACAAACATACCTTGGGGGGATGTTCTAAATTAACTGTACCTTTCAGGAAAAAGGATCTGTGCATAAGTCCATGAAATTACTTGCCTAAAACATAGCTGTGCACTAGGAAAGCAAATAAGAAAATAAGGATGGAAGAAGGAGAGATAATAAGGATTCCTGTAATTACCTTAACCCTTATGTAATGAAGATTAGAATGAAATATTAAATAAGCATATTACCTATAAAACTTTATTATTATCCTATATATCTGACACTGATTATCCTATTTAGACAGAGAATATATATGTAGCTTTGAAACGTGGTTTTTATTTAGGCTGAAATTTACATATATAATTTATATGAATTAAGTAGAACCTTTTATAGCTGAACAATCATCATTTTTAAAATAGCTGTTTTATACCGATGAGATAGTACTTACTTATTTGCAGAGAGAAATGTGGTTCCTGGGGAAATATAATGAGCTGGGGTGAGGCAAAAATAAAGGGAAGCTATAGCAGAGAAAATTGTTCCACTGTTACCCCATTTCTGTAGTGTTACTGGAGAACTTTAATGGATGAAATTTGATGGTTATGTAGCAGATCATCATAAGTGCCATCACGTGGTCTGTCATCACAGGAAAACCAGGGGATCAGACCCAGCCAGATGGGCTTATGAAGAGCAGGTCCTGCCTGACCAACCTGATCTCCCTTTATGACAGGGTGACCACTTAGTGGATGAGGGAATGTAGATACTGTCTACTTAGACTTCAGTAAAGCCTTTGACACAGTTTCCCACAGCATTCGCCCAGACAAAACTGGCTGCTCATGGCTTGGAAGGTGTGCTCCTTATTCAGTAAAAACTGCCTGGATGGCTGGGCCCAGGAAGTGGTGGGGAATGGAGTTACATCCAGCTGGCAGCTGGTCACGAGTGAGACTGGCCAGGGCTCAGCACTGGGGCCAGTCCTGTTTAATAACTTAATCAATCATCTGGATCAAGTGCTCCTCAGTTAGTTCACAGAAGACGCCACTTTCGGTGGGGGTGTTGATCTGCTGGAGGGCAGGAAGGCTCTGCAGAGGGATCTGGACAGGCTGGATTGATCAATGGTGTGAGGTTCAACAAAGCCAAGTGCCAGGTCCTGCCCTTGGGTAACAACAACCCCAGGCAGTGCCACAGGCTGGGGCAGAGTGTCTGGAAAGCTGCCCAGCAGAAAAGGACCTGGGGGTGCTGGTGACAGCAGCTGAACATGAGCCAGTGTGTGCCCAGGTGGCCAGGAAGGCCAATGGCATCCTGGCCTGGATCAGCAATGGTGTGGCCAGCAGGACCAGGGCAATGATTGTCCCCCTGTACTCAGCACTGGTGAGGCCACACCTTGAGTCCTGTGTCCAGTTCTGGGCCCCTCACACAAGAAAGACATTGTAGGGTTGGAGCAAATCCAGAGAAGGGCAACAGAGCTGGTGAAGAGCCTGGAGCACAAGTCCTCTGAGCAGCTGGGGGTGTTTAGCCTGGAGAAAAGAAGGCTCACAAGGGACTTTATTGCCTTCTATAAATACCTGGAAGAAGGTTGTACTGATTTTGGGTCAGTCTCTTCTCAGAGGAAATGGCCTCAACAGGAGAGGTTTATATTGGATATTAGGAACAATTTCTTCATGGAAAGGGTTGTCAAGCACTGAAACAGGCTGCCCAGGGAAATGGTGGGGTCACCATCCCTGTCAGTATTTAAAAGATGTGTAAATGTCGTGTTTAGGGACATGGTTTAGTGGTAGACTTGGCAGTCTTAAGTTTAGAGTTTGACTTGATGATCCTAAAGATATTTTCCAACCTAAATGGTTCTACAATCCTATCACTTAAAGGAAAATTTTGTGACTTCTTGTCTTTTGACTGAATGATGGAATCAACAATATTACTAGTTTTAAAATCTAGTGTGGGGTAATACAGTTTCTAAAATAAAGCACAGGACTGTCTGCATCTGATTTGTGTAGTCTCCTGGACTTTTTATTTGCAAAGTATTTAACATGATAAATTAACTTTTCAGTATCATATGATAAATTTAACTTTTTTAACTTAGTTGTTAAAAAAGTAGTAACTAGATGCTTTCATATGTCAGTTTGCTCTCTACTAGAGAATTCTAGAATTTGAACTACTTTACAAGGTTCACTTGAAGATTATGCTAGATTTGATATTCTGCCACAAAAAGAATTTCTGACTGCTTTATATTTTTGAGATTTTGTTCAAAACAAGTCTCAAAACAGTTAGGAAAATCGTTAAGATAGTGCTTGAATTTTAATGAGTATTCTTGGAGCCACAACTGTCAATGAAATCTAGCATCTGAATGTCAATTTCATTTTGATCAAGCATTACATCCTAAGACTGCAATTTATTCCATAACTCTGAAGCGGTTATGTCAGTGTGATCACCATCTGCACTAGGCACAATTTCAAATCAATGCTATTCTTTTATATTTTTTTCTTGAATGGGAGAGGCCTTTGTTAATCTCATATGGCATTGAAAAAAAATAGTCTCCCTATGGAGCTCCATCTATCATAAAAGGAAAATAAAATATTAAGCTCTTAGGATATTGCCTCAATTTCTCTACTGGTGCATTCGTAAAACAAATTGTTACAAGAGACAAAAATTCTTGGATTCTGTCCTATACTCAGCAAGTACCTACATAACTTATGCAAATGCATCATTTCAAGTCAGACTAAAGAGTTCATCTTGAATGAGTTAATATTATCAGTTAACTGTCACAATTTTTGTAGGACTTGATTCTGAAATTAGCAATGTGCTGAAGACCTAAGGCTGTAGAGTTCTGACATTCTATATAAATTGCAAGGGTTAGCATATCAGAGTGAAACAGATGCTCTTTATGGTAATAATAACATGTTCTTACGCCAAGCCATTCCTGAAATAAGTTGAACAAAAATGCATGATATTAAAAGAACTATTTATGTTGTTTCCAAGTCCTAAACTGGAAAACTGATAACCACATTTGAATTCAACCTTTATTTGAATATTTTGTTAGATTTAGTGAATGAACATAGAGAATTTCTCTTGATGTGGTCTCCATTTGTAGGGTTTGGACCCTGCTTGACTACTGTAAGAAATCTCTATCTGTCCTTGGCCTTTTGGATACAACTACAGGAAGTATGTACATCTTTGTAGGCTGCAGTTTGTCTGTTTCAATTTTGTATAAAAAAATATAGGGGAGACCACTAATGAACCAGGAGAAGCAATCATTCAGCTTAAAACCTTATCTCTAAAAGTGGACAAGTAAGAATTGCTAGAGCAGAATGGCAGAACAAGGAGGTTTTTTATTGCTTTGTCTCCCAGCACTGAAATAAAAATATTTCAAGAGGCTTAGTGTGTGTACTGTATAGACTTCTCTTCTGCAGTTTCAGCATCCATAATATCCTGCCACAACTAACTCCTCCACTTAGCTACACTCTCTGAAAACAACTTTCTTATGGAAAAGAAAGTTCAAATGGAAAAACTGAAAATTGGTAAAAATATTTATACCCTGATAAGGTCAGTAGCTTCTCTACTTGAGGGAATCAATCTCAAACTTGGTTGGCAGGGGGAGGGGCATGAAAGAAATAGGCAGGAAAGTGCAGCTGTTCCCTGCAGTGATGCTTTAGTTTTATTTCATCACTCATGTGGAAAGTTGATCTGCAAGGGAGAGGATGGAGCAGTGAAAAAAGAAGACTTAACTATAGTTCTGGTTCACTTTTGGATTGTGTGGCAGGCAGATTTCTTATTCTAGTCTTACAACATTAAAGGGGAAACAAAGTCTTGTTTTTGTTAATCTCTAGGTTTCCTTGTTCTCAGATAAAATCCTGTTTAGCCTTCCATTGTGGATAAAAGCTTGAGCTGTACCATGTGTGTACGCTGGATGCCATCAAAGGGCAATGGTTTCTGTTATCATATCCCAGGTTTCAATAAGCTGCACCTCAGAGGTACTCAGCCTGAGGCATGAAAGTGTTGTACATAACCTGCTGTGACTTGGCTGACCTGTCATGAAGAGCAGGGAAAAGATAGAATTCTGTAACACCTGAGGAACAGGCGAGCACTTTTACTGTAATGTCAACTTTTACTTCTCTGAACCAGGTGATGGGCTTGCACATCTCTCAAACAAATTAATTTAGTCTTATATTAAGAAAAAGGGCACAGAGTTTAAACTTGGGATTTACATAAGGGTTAACAAAGATAAATGTAAAGATATATATACTGGGATGGAATAATCCTGAGCAGCGATCCAGGTGGGCACTGCCTGCCTGAGCAAGGGCTGTGCAGAAAAGTCCCGGGGGCCCTGGGCGACAGGAAGATGCACACCCTGGGGCTGGTAACAGCAAGGGCCAGTGCTTCANGGCACTTCTTGGAACCCCACACAGAAAACTGTGTCCAGCTTTGGTCCCCTCCAGCTGTAGAGATACACTGAACAACTGGAGAGGCCACTGAGGAGGAACACAGTTAGAGTCTTACAGTACCTACAAAGGAGTGACAGAGAATATGTAGGTACTCTCTTCACAAGAGTACAGGGTGACAGGACAAGAGGCAACAGGCATAAGTTGCTTCAGGGGAAATTCTGTCTGTATATTAAGAAAAAATTTCCCAGTGAGAACAATTAAAAACTGAAATAGGCCCCACAGAGAAGTGGAATGGATGGGTTCAGGCAATGTAAGAAATAACCATGCAACAGAATTTTTAGGTTTGGTTTGGTTTCTGGTTTTGTTGCAAGCAAATGGAGGAACTGAAAGGAGGCATGAAACCTGAAACAGTCTCAGTGTTGCTTAATCAAATTTATGCTTTGTTCTTTAAAGAGCTCTAGTGAGATTTTTGTGGTGGAGCAGAACAGTCAGACTTTTTACACCAGTTTTTATAAAGTGGCAGTACAAATAGCTATGTGCAGTGTTAAGCATTCACTGATACATATTTATTTTATATTTCTGGCTAAATTACTTAATGTATTGTTTAAAATCCAGGGGGTTTTGGTGGTGGTGGTGTAGATTTTATTTTGGAGTTTTGTTTGTTTAATTTGGTTCTGTTTCTGTCTTTTAATACTCTACTTCTTGTAGCTTCTGTTCCTTGACTTAATTTTCTGTATCATCAAGTCATCAAGTGGACTATAAATGGCTAAACTAGTGCTTGCCGTGATTATTTATTTATTTATTTGTTTGTTTATTTATTTATTTATTTATTGCCTGAGCTATATCTTTTTTTTGGTGGAATAGGTATGAACTTTGCATTTATTTTATTTTAGTGCATTTATGTACTTTCTCCCACACCTAGGGACAAGTTCAGTTTTGTATATAGCAATCCAATTTAAAAATAAGGTGATATAGATTCCCTTCCCTGTGTGACATGGATTCATATTCGGTTCACATGGATAGTGATAATTTGCCAACTGTGAAATAAGCAGATACTTCCAATCGGAACAGTTGTAATGTAAAATTTAGCACCACTACTTGACTCAGCAGACTGAGGTTTGAACGTGAGTTACAGCGAATTTACATTTCCATCACCGAGTTTGTCCCCTGGTACCAAGGTTGCATTACTATTTTATTGGCAACACAATTTCAGACTCTTGGGATATTAATAACACTGGAACTTACTTTAATGTGTTTTCAGATAAAAACTCATTGCTAAAAGGCCTCATGCCTTTGGACCTGTCACCTGCAAAATGTTTGCTGGATTACTGCTGTGGTACAGTGAACTGTTACAGTAGAACAGGTAAAAAAAGTCATAGTCAAGAAATCACACACTTTTAAGAGGGCTTCTTAGCACTGCAAATTACTTGCAGAGCCTTCTAGGTACACGGCATGTTTCATACTTAATGCTCATCACCTAAAAAATGCCAAAAATGGTCTGGCTAGCAACATGAGATGCCTTAATTATGAAGTGCTGTACCCATATGTCACACATATATTGCTCAATTTCATAAATGCATCACCTCATTTGATGTTTCCAAACTTACTCTCTCTTCACTATTGTTATCCTCACCATTCTAACAGTTGTTGAGAAACTTAGCCTGCTTATTTTTGTTTGTCCTTTATCCATGCAAGCAGCTATCAGTATGGGGAGCGGATGTGTGCCTAACCATTGCAGCAAACACCTCCTAATTCTGATTAGGAATTGAGTCTAAATTTGTGCTCTCTGAAAGGTATATGTCTTTTGTGTTTGAAAGCATGAGTCAACTGGGCAGATACAACGTGTTCCAGCCACATGGGAACTGGGCACTGCTAAAAAAGACAAAGCGTAGCCAATGTTGTGGCAGGGTACATTAATCTACCCCTGGATTTTTCTCTAAATGAAATTCTATACCTGGAGAAATAATTCCATTAGATGGAGGTGCATGACAAATCTTATTTTCCCAGTTAGAGTTCTACCTGTGTTTCTCAAAGATTAGGCTGAATTCTCTAGGTATCCCAGCTGGATACTCTTTGCTCCCTATTTTTGGTTAAGCATTTTTTTCCAGTATCAGCGCCTCTCTAGGAAATACTTATATTTCTCCTCAGGCTGGCTCCACCAGTTACATTTAACCTGCTCTGACATACAGCCTTGTCAAGTAGCCAGAGTGCTGTCTCCAAGACTGTTCTATGTATTAAATGTTTTCTGAACACTTTCTTGAGCTGTTTCATTTCTGGGCATAATGACATTTAATACTGCATATGTTTTTACTCATTTCCCTTGCCTCATCTCTCTGAGGGACTGATCCTTCTGTTTCAGTTTGTTGACAAATGTGAAAATTCATTACATGGGTTCCTGATCATGATTTTTTTCCTTCTAATGCCCAAATTACTTCTCTTGTTCTGTTTTGAATTATCTTAAGGCTTTTTAATACCTGTTATGGCTGTGTGTATTAATTGATCTGTTCTACAGGGTGTTAACAGAATTATTAGGAACTCCTAATAATCACTCCATTATCTTTATGTGGGGCAAGACCATAAAGCTGAGTCCTTTTTAAGTTGGGGTGCAAGTCCTCTAAGAAAAGCAAACTGGAGTATTCCTCTTCCTTGCCCTACAGTTATCATCCCAAAGGTTTTAAGCAGTGTTATCTTCTATTTTTAGGTATTGTCTCTTGATTCCTAGACAGAAGAGTTGTGGATTACTGCCACCTTGGATGACATGCTTTAGAAAATGCTGTGATGTATTAAAGCTTGCTAGACTTCTTTAAGGCCGATTTATCTAAATGCCCAATTGCAAGTGTCACACTAGTTTGTGGAACAATTCAGGAGTTCAAACTAAACAATTCACTTTGTCAGTTCTTTGGCTTTCATAAAATAAACTGTGAAAATACAAAATGTGGATCAAATATCACTCTCAACTGATAGTGACTAGATACTAAGTGAAAACGCAAGTTGTTTTTTTTTAATTTCTCCTCTCTCTTTACTATATTTACATCTGTTTCTACCAAACAGATGAACATATACTGAGAGAAGAAATATAAAGCAGATCAACTTAGTTCTGAAACCAATTGTTCTGTCTATAAGAATTAGCTAGATTTCCTGCTGCATTAAAATGTGTTAAATTCCAAGCACTACCTCAAGAGATTAGACTGCAACAAACTGAAACTGTCTCTGGCTTTCCTAAAAGAAGGGCTCTAATTCTACTGCTGGAAATCTTGGAAGAACCCATGGGAGTTGTTTCAAGAAGGAGTAACTTTCAGGGATCTCCAGTTCTATAGATGCTCCTTGCTGTTTGTGTAAAACCTCTTGGACAATCTCTACAACTTGCTGACAAACTGCTCCTAATTCTGTCACGTAATTATTAACTGGAGCCAGGCAGGAATCATTCTTCCCCCACGTCTCTTGCTGCAAATACTAAACACTATATATGCAAACTGTTTCTAGGCTTCTTAGCAGCAGAGATAAGAAGAAACCCTCTTCCCTGCTCTTACCTTACGAACATCCCTGCATCTCTAAGGAACTGGGGTGGAATATGGAGGGGAGGAGGGGATGGGGATGCTTGGCTCACAGTGGTGTTTTCCTGAGAGTAGTGACTGTCAAGAGGAGAAGTTACTTGCCTCATTAGTACAGTGGGAGGAGTTTTCAGCAAGTCTGCTTGCCAGTTTTCTCATGTAGTTACTGGAGCTGTTACCATTTGGCTGCCCATTGCAATACAGTCACCTTACTCGGGCTCCAGTCTGGCTTCAGAGGGAAGTAGAGATTTAATTTTTTTATAACCACTTTTCTAGGACATGCCACAAGTTGTTAGTGTCAGCAGCAGCCCCAATTAACCACGTTTTCTATGGCTGCTGCCCTGAAGGCTGGAGTGGTAGATGACTTCCCTACCAGCCCCAGGCTAAGCTCATAGCTGTGATACAGCTGCATCCCTGGACTATCCCCAGCTTTCTTCCACAGAACTGAACTTACTCCCATATGATTTTGTTTTTCAGTTTTTAAACTAATAATGGGTATATGAGCTTAATAAACTTGCCTTTTTAAATCTAAATAAGACTTGATATTCTTTCCTGAAGGTAGTCTACAACCAAAAGATTGAATCTCGCATAGAACATATTTTGGGCAGCAACACTCTGTGCTTGTCCTTTATCTTATTTTTTCATAAATGTTTCTTGCTGTCAGACATGAAATATTGAGCTAGATGGACCTTCAGTGTGACCTTGCATTCCATTCCAGTGAATGGAAAAAGGAACATGAGGTTTGATTATCAGCCATAAAACACTGAACTCGTTGGAAAAATGATGGAATATAATTGATGTTCTAAATACTTTTATGGGTATGCAGTCAGATTGAATATTCTAGTTAAATTTCAGTTTCCACACATGGCAAATTATGGTAGAAAGTAATAGTTATGGAGGCGGTACTTTTTCTTTATTAAACTAAATGAAAAGACAACTGCAATGTTGACCTTGATTGTAGTGTCCTATTAAAGGGACCACCTAAATTATAGTCTGGTTCAGAGAGCTGATTCCTCTTGAAGAATAGAAATCTTTAAAGAGATTTTTAATCTAGGTTCTTAAACTCTAATTTCTTGTTCTGTAGATTGCTATGAAACACTAGTATGGAACCTGAAAAGAAAGGACAGATTCAGGTAAAATAAACATAAGGCAAACGGAGTAATAAAATATTTAATTCCTATCAGTATAGAAACATTTCCTGACTGAATTCCAGATATTGCATATAGAGCTGGCATTTACTGTTGCATCTTTATTAGACCATATAAATCATATAGTCTGTTAACCTGCATGCACTCTAAGAAAAAACATAAACTTTTAAAATAAATTATCCTTTAAGTATAGTCCATAAAGGGTATCATTCATATGATAGTTAATAAATGCTGGTTTGAACTAGTCACTAATGATTTGTATGCATTTTAAACTGCTCATAAATGCAACACTGGCTGTGGTAGATAGGCTTTAAATTATTGAGGCGGGATCAAGACATATCTTTCAAGTTCTTGACTTCTTGCAGGAAGTGTCATGTTTTAAATAATTTCAATTTTCAGATACTTATTTGGTGTCTCCACTAAATGACAGAAATGTCAAAAAATCTTTAATTCCACTACAAAATAGAATCATCTGGACTTGTCTGATTTCTAACACCACCACAACAGCAGGATACTCATCACTGCCATGGTAGGAAATATATAAGGTGTTAATGGCTGTTGGTAGAGCTAAAGCTCATGAAGTAACTGAAGGTAATTGAAAACTGTCAGCATTTAACCATGTAATTTTCCTGCTTTAGTAAGTAATGTTTGTAAAGCATCTTTATAGATGTTAATATTAAGGCAACCATAGCCATTGTTTACACAGTAGAACTAAAGGTTTTTGAACACAGGACTGTGAATCACATCTCTCCTTCCCTCTTTTTCCATGTAGCTTCAAAAGTATGTGAGTTTTTGGAGTTTTCCCACTATTTGCTTGACTAGTACAAATAGTTTTAATATACTCCTCAAAAGGAGGTTGTGAAATTTTATGAAACTGACAAAAACCCCTGACTCTCTTTTAAGTTCACCACTAAGCATCCTGCTGTCTGTTGTCACACTCTAGTCAAGGCCTTTTTTCTACATGTGTCCAAATGGAATTATATGTGGGAGTACAGTCTCATTTTAACATGCTGGAAGTACCTTTAAGGGAAGGATGCTAGCTACTGCAACAGCAACACCATTTTTTGTAGCTAAGTATGGTTCCCATTTGATTTTTACTGCATGGAAACAAACAGATTTTCAACAAGAAGGTATAGATGGCCTACACAACAAGTGGAAAATACTCGGTCATGTAGCACAGACTGCTCCTTACAATGAAAGGGCACTTCATGCCAAAAGAAAGCAACTTTGCTTGTCTTGGAATTTTTTTTCGAGGTACCAATGTTCGAGGTACTCACTCCCCTGTTTCTGGTAAATGTTAAATTCTGCTTGCCATTGAAGAGCAAATACATATGCTTCTGTGAAAAGCAGCCATACCTCTTCCTTGCAGCATTCACAGCATTCACTTTTGTCCCTTAATTTGGTGTTCATGTGCTTGCTCGAGCTCTGTAGCTCAGAACAAAGTATCTTGCCAATAACAGATGGTGGTGAATGGAAAAACAGAATGTATTTCACTGAATCATTTGTTCATTAGTTACAGTTTGGATACAATTATTTTTGACTCAGGCATATCTCTTGGGAATCCAGTTTTTCATTTGCATATTTTTCACAAAATTCTCCTGGGTTCCTGTTAAAAAAAAGATAAAGTACTGTATAAAAGACAGCTACATTCAAGCTTAGGTGACAGGCTTTTTTAGATGGTTGCTGAGAATGCTTACCTTCTGTTTCGCCACAGTATACACACACTGAATTAATTGTCCTGTATCAAAAGAAAGACGAGAGACATTGATCACGCTTGATGATGTTAGGGAAATCCCCAGGAGATAAGTTACTTCACAGTCAAAATACAGGAGTGTCATACAGACATTTTGCCCAAACAGTGAGTATTTCAACCTCTGAAGTTAAGCTTTATTCACATCTTCAATGTATCATGAATAAAACATTCATTCTGTATCACTGCTTTGTAATTTAAAAAAAAAAAAAGAAAACAAAAAAACATCAATACTGTATGGTTGCCCAAAATAGCTGATTCCCCCATCTGCTACAGATAGGCTGGAGCAGAGATGTGTGAACCCTGCCAGCCCAGTTTTGATTTGAACTGCAGCTCCTCTAGTAACTGAGCAACTCCCAAATTAGCAAACCAGTAAGCACATAGAAAAATGAAATGGCAAGGTGGTAATTCCTCCAACTGCAGCCAAATGACACAAACACTTTAGTTTTCCCTCCCTTTTTCTGAGCTGAATCAAAAGATTTTTGAGGACTGTCATTTTCATCTCCTTTTTCTTCCTTTTTTCTTTTTTTTTCCTCATTTGTCCATCAGTTCTGTATTGTACTGTTGTAAAATAGCGAGGTCAGAAAGAAGAGATTCATCTTGCACATAGACTCTGAGATTAGAAGTATTTTTTTTTTTAATTTTTTCAACTATATGTTACAATGATTTTATTTTTGGGACAAAGTGTCTTGCTATATCACAAACAGTTCTTTGGGCTGAAAAAGCTCTGGAGCAGCTAATGTTGCTAATGGCTGTTATCATCATGGCAATGGTTTGCTTTGGTTACAGACCATCTTCACGAAGAACCTTGAAAACTTCAAAGGAACTTCTAAGAAATATTTTATATCATCTTATATGAGGAAACAGCATTGTCAGTCACTGAAGTGCTATCATAAATGATGAGAATATGTAGTGGTTGCCCAGCCCACTCGTGGGCTGTGGCAGACCAATGCCCATCGGGTGCTCGCCCTCCAATGGACGGATGAAGGCGGATCTGCGGGTGGATCCGAGGGCGGCATCTAGGTCTAGACCACGTCCCCCCAGTCCAGAAAGTTCTTTTCAAGTTCGGTGCCCTGTTGGTTCCCTGTCTCTGCTCCCGCCTCCTTGTTTCCCTCATTGGTTGTATGTTTCTTGTTACCACCCCTTCGGTTGTTTCCCATTTGTTGTTCCCTTCCACTCCTTCCCTTTTTCCCCCTGTATAAAAACCCCTGCAACCCTCAGATCAGGGTTCTTCACCTCTAGACCCTCTGGATAATAAACTATCTGGAACCTACGTGAAGAATCCCTCTCAGTCCTTTGCTTTCGGAGATGCAATTTAGTCGTCTCAGGCAGGCTAAGGAGCACTTCCTTATAAGAGAAGCCAGCAACAGTAGAAGAGCAGCATAAACCCTGCAGAGGGTTACGCCTTCCCAGGCAAGGCCAGCAGGTAGTGACGCTGCGCATTCTCTTGTGAGGATCTCCTCGCTGCCGCGCGTCGCAAGAATATACGTTACTATGTTTGGTAGTATGTGTTGGTGCACAAAACAAACACAAGGATGGAAGTAGTTATCATGTTTTTGGTTCCATGAGGATTCTGTGGGATGTGAACAGCTGGCAACCACTGGGATTCTCCAGATCCACATTTTTGCTCTACTGTTATTTGCCTTTCTGTGCTCTTGCATGGTGCATGATAAATCAGATTTATGGGATGAAGAGGTGCAGTACCTTTAAATTCTCAATGCCTCCTGAGGCACACAATTGCAAATTGTGCATAAAGGAACAAATTGCACTGGAGAGCAAGCTTAGATCCTGCCAACTCTTAGGACTTTCTCTAATGCATTAAAATAGTCAACTCTTCCTTCAGGTAGTTTATCATAGAATCACTGAATCATTTAGGTTGGGAAGGACCTTTAAGATCATCAAGTCCAACCCTGAATCTAAGACTGCCAAGTCCTCCACTAAACTATGTCCCTAATGCCATATTTACGTGCCATATTTACATTTAAATACCACCAGGAGTGATGACTCAACCACTTCCCTACAAAATTGTAGAGTATGTGATTCAGCATGAAAGAGCAAATGAAGATGAGTTTTTAAGGGGGATGTGTGTGTTAATGTTCCGGAATTAATCTTTTTCAACAAAGCTTCCAATCATCAACAACTTTGCTTCATAATTTCCATGAGGTCCCTGCTTCTCCTCCATATAAATGAATAGCAGGAGAAGACTACATGGATTAGAAAATGATCTAATACATTTAGAATGCCTTAATTAAATAACAGCTTGTAAAAACACATTTTATGAAGACAATATTTTAAATCTCAAACAATTTTCATGGGCATCTGGAAATAAAGTGATTGCTAATAGATAACTACATATTTGGCATGTTTAAGTGCTTGCTCCTTAGTCTGTGACTTTAAATAGTACACACCTGTCAGAACTGCTTCGGGTTTCAGTAACTCCTTGGAGTAAATTGCTAATAGATCATAACACCTCATATCTTTATTTGTAATATATCATCCTTATGCATTAGACTGACTCAAAGCCTAATCCATTTATTTGTAAATCCATTCTATTACTATGAAAAAGCTCTAGCCCATCAAAAATGATTGTAGGCTTACAGTTACAGCTCTGTAAGAGAAAAAAAATAGATGCATAAACTGCTTGAAACTTATTACCAGCAATTTCACATAGCACTAAACCATGGTTGCTCAAAGATGTAAAAATTATGGGATAAAAAGTATATTCAGGTAGATAAATGCCATAAAAGTATTCTTTTCTCATATCTTCATCATCAGTACTTTCATTATTATGAAGTTGCTGTAAAACCTCAAGTTCTCTTCAATATTGTCTGAATATTCACATTGCTGTTACTGAAACTTCCCTGTTGCCAGGTCCTTCACCTGGATAACGGTCTAGAACAACCTAGAGTGTATCCTGCACCACACAGTGTCTGTTCTGTATGTATTTTGCTGAACTTGTTCCTCAGAACAATATATGGGTTTATAGTGGTTGTCTTGAAACAAATGAAAACAGTGGAGAGAACAGAGAAGTACTAGACAAAGTCTGGGCATCTCATTCAAAATGTCATACAAAGCCATATCTAAAAATAAAACATTGTTTAAAATCATGTGAAAGAATCAGTTTTTAATATGGGTAGAGGTGCAGTAAGACTTTAAATCCCATCTTATCTCATGCAATCTGGCTTTTGGACAGCATTTTTTTGAAGGGAGTGGGGGGAAAATAGTAATGTATAACTGGGACTTGTACTGAAGTTCAAGAGACAGATCATAGTTCCACATTAAGAGTCACGTTATGACAAAAGGCCGGTCTGTGGGATGTCTTCTGAATGACAAACTCATCTTAATCTCATTACTCATTAAAAGCTAAAAATTCTCAGGTTACAGTTACAAACAAATGGTAGACTGACCTCTTCACTAATGACAGAGTGACTTTGTGCTGAACTAATGGTGGATTCTCAGTGTTCTTTACCTGAGTGGCTAGGAAGAGAGTTTACTTAAAATCGCCTTATCCTGTCCACGGGGACATCGTTCCTCATGTCTAAAGTAGTATTTAACATCTCCGTTGCCACACTAGGCTTCAGAAGGTGTGCTGATTGATCTTAATTACCATGTGTCCTTTACCTATGATGTGCTGAAATGCATAATAACACACTGTTTAAGTACACTACATGATCCAGTAACATGCAGTCATCTTATCTGATGTGTCTATTCCCTTAGAAGTTTTCTGTCGGGACAAAGAGCTGCCTTTGTCTGAACAGTGAGGCTCAGATTGCACAGGAAAAAGAACCTTCCTCATTAAAATATATTTTTTCATCTGTATGTAAATGCTGTATTTTCAGGACCTGAAAATATATGGAATTATTCAGAGCTGTTGGTAGGGGGAATGACTGGATGATTTAATTGGTTTCTTCCATGTCTAATTCTTAAAACTCCATGAATACAGATGAAAATATAAATTAGGAAAGATGCAAAAATGTATTTTTCTCTCTTGTCTTCTGTTAGTTTGACACTTTTCAGTCAAGGGCGTAAAAAATTCCTAATCATGGTAACTAAGGACAGATGTTTTAATCAAGATCTTAGGGGGCAGAGTGAAGGTGAAAAAAAGACTGAATTTGTCCTTTAGTCATTTTTCCCACTTCTACTTTTCTCTGCTTCAGGCCTGTATTTTATATTCATTCTAATTTACAGTTATTTTAAATTACAGTAAAGCTTTTTCATATGAAAACCAGTGCAAAAAAATTATTTATTTTTTCTAACTCTGAGACACAAGCTCAGGAAACGATGTAATTATTATTCAGTTTTTAGATGTAAGAATAATTTTCCTGCTCTTAAGGGGATTGCTGACAAGTTTAAGAAGTAGAACAGTTACCCAAGTAATTAATTTTCTTAGTAAACTGTCACTATCTGTCTGATGTAGTCATCTACCTTTCAGATTTTTTTGAGCATATTTATTCTGTAATTTACCCCAATGAATACAGCCAGCAGCTACAGAACTGTCATTAAAGTCATCTCTTTTTTGTCTTGAGTGTAGCCTCTCCACACAATTCATACACTGGGAGCTACTGGAGAAGCATGCTGTTTGGTATAAGGAATCTGAAAGAATCTGTCAGTCATTTTAAGGAAAACAATTAAGAAGATATGATTTCTTTATTTTTCTTGGTGGTTAGTATTGTATGTGTTTACGTTGGGGGGTTTTGTCTGCTTTAATTGCGTATGTCTCTAAATGGATGACAAGTCAGGATTGACTATCTTTCTACTAAGTTCTTTGTACTTCACAGGGAAAAGTCCTCCTACTAATTTTGTGAGCATCATTAATTCTTCTGAGTATTGTAAAATGGGCTCCATGAATCTTGTTTTTTATTCTCTTGACACTTGCTTACAGTAGAGATGGAATAATACATCCCTTATTCAAAACTGAACACATGTCCATTACATTTACCTTTATCTCATTCCACTACTTTTGAACCCATTGTACATTATCCTTTGGCTCTTGTGTTATTTATATTTGGAAGATAGAGTCATCATGGATAGCAGTGTCCTTTTTCTGACAACGTCACAGAGAATGCAGTCAGCATGTGCACTGTAAAATTTACTTTTCACTATCATATCCCCAGCAGTATGATCTCTTTTTGTTTTATGGTTTATTACATATTCTTCCAAAAGAAAGCCATAGTACACTGTAACACTGTAATTTCTATCTAAACGGGAATTATCACTGCAAATAAAACCAATGTTCTAATTGCTGTATAATGCACGGAGTAGAAAGGATGCACTAATCCCTCAGTATTTTTCCATATTAAATATTTTCTTTATTCTTTTCATATGGAATTCCTACAGTACTTAACTGTTCTGCTTTTAATTTTATTGATATTTACATGTGCGACTAATTCTCGTCTTATGTTGTCTAAAATCAAACAGTCCATTACAGTTGTGAATGTTCTTAAATCAAACAATCACCTTCATTTCTAATACCTGAAAGCTGTGATAGATATCTGAAACAGTGCTTTTTAATATGTGGATTAGTGACATACTTCTATATAAAAACATAATATAAACTTAAAGCAAAATTCCTGTAAGTTATATAATAATTGCTGCACCAGCTTCAAAGTTTTTGAACTAAATCACAGAAAACTTCAACTATTGAGCCTCACCACCTAGACATTTTGAGCAGTAATTATTAGCATGATCTTCCTCTGCTGTTCAAAAGAGGGGAAAAAAGAACAGAGGATCTGTCTCTTGTTTCACTGAAACAGAATTTGACAGGCTCAGAACTTCTGTCTGCACAGAATCTTTTATGTGCCGCTGCTTTCCATGGCAAGAACAGTTCATACTCATTTTTCTTTCCTTTTGCATGTCATCTGCATCTCAGAAAGGATTTCTAGCATTTGTTGTCTACATCAATATTACATTTCATAGGCTATTGCAGAACTGTATTCTCTTATAACTGTGATTTAATATGCCATTTTTCCCTCATCATAAATATATTTTTTCTTCTTCAATGCAACAAACTATTCACTTACCATGAAAATGTGGGAGCACTATGTGTCTATTGCTTGTCAAAACATGGAAAACGAGAATAATGCAACTGGGATCAGCTGCCTTGTTAATCAGGAAAAATATGTAGCACTTATTTCCAGGACATCACCTATGATGAGAGAATGTACAACTCCACCATCATCTATGCTGTCTTCTCATGATTTGTAAGACACAGGACAAAATATTCACTCTGGTCTGACATAAATGTGCACAGCTTTTAAGGTGGTGCTATTCAGTGATCTAGTTCATAGAGTAATACTTAAACATTGCAATCTCAGCTTTTTGACCCACGAATAACAGCAACACAATCCCCATGGCTGTGCAGAAAAGCTTTTATGTGCAGGTCAAGTGTAGTTGATTTATATAGCCCAACCTAGATACTTCACTTGGGAAAGAGTAAGCATAATCCTTCCTCTCCACCTCCTCAGACATCAGAGTGGGACAGCGAGCACCAGTTCTGTACTGCTGTGTGTGTCTCTTCAGCATCGTAGGTAAACATCTATTCATACTCCTAAGCACACAAACAAAAGTACCACAATGCACTGATGGCAACAGCCAGTATTTAGAAATGCTTCTCTTAAGAGCAGAATGTTCTTGCTGCTTCTGAGAATGGAGAGGTCAAAGAGGAGCTGTTCTCTTCAGAGACCTGCAGACTCTACATCCTCTGATGGCCTTAAATAACACAGAAAATGAGTTGAGGCCTTTCGCCACAGGGTGTTTTGAGCCCAGATTTATTCAGCACTACATTACCAGAGCTCTTTGGATTGCTGAAAAAAACAAAGAGTAACCAGTACACAGTAAGAGTACTCAGTGCCCAGAGAGCTGGTGGATTGCCCATTCTTGGTAACATTCAAGGTCATGCTAGTTTAAGATCTGTGCAACCTGGTCTAGTTCAAGATGTCCCTCCTGGTTGCAGGGAGATCGTATTAGAGGACCTTTACATGGCCCTTCCAACACAAACCATTCTGACTTCACAGAAAACAGAGCTGGAGATGCAGTAGATACCTGGAATGTTACCTTGCAAGGAACTGACTTGCAATCTGCAGGTTGTTTGGCATTCCCGGCTCCCAAGCAGTGTTCATACCACATAACGATGTGAAGCCTCATTAAATGTGTGAAGTTCTTGCTAGGACTGAGACTCCACCAATCTTGCCTAGAGCTTCCAGTTGTACCAGTTTCAGACTGGCTTAATATGTGAATTACATATTAATGTAATTATTTACAGCTTAATGTAATTAATTACAGCTTAATGCTGTAATTCACTTGAGCTAAATGACTAATTTGCAAGGCTTAGCATGTGCCAGAGCAGCATGATTATGAAGCCTTAAGCTGTTCCTTCATACAAAAAATGCAAACAGGTACAAACAAGTATTAAATATATTTTACCATTATGTTCTGTAAATACTTCTGAAAACATTAATTCAAGAACTGTGTAAGTAAGGGTAGGCTTCCTATAAAACTTGCAGACTGCTGAGTGATAATTAGTCTTTATGTCACTAAAAAAGCCTTTTCTTTTCAAGAATCTGTAAATACTCTGCAGTGCACATGTACAGAACTTCAAAAAAAATTTATTTAATCAGGCCCTCATGGGATAGCAGGTAGGGAATTTTATATGGAGATAAAAGTGCAGTTTCCTTTGGGAATGATGTTGTATTCCTAAAGAATACTGAAATTCTGAGAGAGATAGTCAAACCTCCTTTCCTCTTGATCTCAGATTCACAGGATGAGTTTCAATTGCCTGTCTTGCTGCAAAGCCCCTGTGTCTCAGGTAAAGTGTACATGAAAAGTGAGACCACTCCCTAGCCTTTATTTCAGTGTACCCATTCACACCTGAAACAGAATAGTGTTGCCTTGTCTAGGTTATTTCATACTGTGTTTTGGTATTCACTGGTTTTGTGCTAGAGCAATTGGTGCATCAGCTCTTCCAGCCAATTAACTCCAAATAAATTCAAATGTTTGTTTTATACTTATCTCACTTCTGTAGCTGGGGAGTGCAGCTCTGACAGCCTTCCTGAAATCAGAGCATTGCTTCTTAAATCATAAGAACAAAGCTTTCAGAGAAGCAGATGCAAGAAAGCCACGGCAGGGATTCTCCAACCTGAAGTGTTGGTAGCACTAACATAATTGAGCTGTTTCTGAAGTTCACATGTCTCAGCAGAGATCTGGCAGCTGCAGCTGCCTGTGGGTGTCTTGCAGCACTGCTGCTGAGGGAATATTTGCCAGCACGTGCCTTGTCTTTGCCCCACTGCACCAAAACCAATTATTTAGCTTAAATATTACTGATGTAATACTTGCTCTCTGATGTTGAGTAGGCATGTTTGGGTCTTTTTCTCAGGTACTTTCTCAAGTAAACCAAACTAGTCCACCATAAAAACCCTGATAACTTTGTCAGCATCCAGCATTTATGGATAATTACCAAGAATGCACAATGATACTTCATAATCTTATGTTCTGTCAAGTATTCAAGAAAACTGAGTGTTTGGGGTTATCTCAGGCAATTGCCAGATACAGCTATGTGGATCAGAGGCAAAACGTCAGTACTCCTTTGTCAAGTCTCTGAGGTGAGTGTAGGAAGAGAACCATTGAGAAGCAGATACAGCTGACAACCAGGAGCATAAATTTCTTTCATCAGCTCTCAGCAGCTGCAATTATGATGACTCCTCAAGTCTATGGAACATACTGGCAAGAGGTATTTGGTAAAACCAGGCAAGCACCCTGAGGTGGAATACTTGAAAAATGAAGAATCAACATGCATTACACTTCATTACAATGCCTGTTTTTTTCCTCTCTGTCTAACAGCAACTAACAGGAAGATACTTCAGCTTGAGAGACATTAGGAAAAAATGCAAAGGCAACCCTGTATCTAGTTTCTTCACATAATACTGCAATTACACATTCATATCGGACAGTTACACATGAAGTAACGTAATTTGCTGCTTGTGAGTCCCATAAGCAGCTAGCCCCTGTCTTCATAGAACCACTGTAAATCAACACACAAATTAAACCCAGAGTTGCAATATGTTATTCCAGCATGTTTGATGTGTTGGTCTTACAGGTCTCCCTGAAAACTGCTCCGGTTTGCTAAAGATAACCAACGACTTTGACCAGGCAGTGGAAGCATATCAGCCATGACCACTTCAGCTCTGGTATTTGTTAGAATTGTACTCATACTAATGAGTATCACATCAACATTTTTGCACTCGTTTTTAACTTTATTCATTGACTAATTAAATTTGCATGAAAGAATCACCTATGTTCTTTGGAATCTTCGGGGATACATAAGAAAAAGCCTAATGCTGCATGTAGCCTTTTCAAGTTCTGCCTTTCAGAGAAATCCATCATTAACTCACTGTTCTCTAAAAAAAAAGAAAAACAAGGGGGAGTTTTTGGAGCTCAGATGATTTTCCTACTACACAAATATACTGAGTTCAGAACAAAATGAGCTTGTAAGATCCTTCTGAGCTTGTTGGATCAAGCTGCACGTATATAATTTTCTTCAGGGCAGTCTTGGACACCAGTAAGTCTCAGATCACAAAATGCCATTGATTTTTATTACAAAATGGATATAGGAAAACTTGCAATTTTCTATTCCTTCCAGACTACACAAATTCTGCCTGTGTTGGAGAGAGCAGTTGGCAAAACTATGGGGACTCTGGCAATTCTGAAGATTCCCCAAGCATCTATATACACTGTGGGAAAAAACCTACCTCTAGGTCCTGAAGCATTTAAATATGTAATGTGGATTTTAACCTTCTTCTTGTAAAGAAATATGTGGCCCAAACCACAGGCACTATTGCTTTTTGGGGGAGAAAGGACTGATGCTGATAAAGAAAAAAGTTCTGCTTTGCTCAGCCTAAATAATGGTCTTTGGTCTCAAACTAATAAAACTTACCCTATTTTTAGCAACAAAAGCTTTCAATGCTACTTCTGTGTATGCAAAAAGACATTTTTGTCCTAAAAGGCCTCGTTCTTAGTGCCGTGCAAGGTGCAAAAAGTATGAAATAAAACCTTATTTCCAAGCCCTTACAGGAAGCAATAGGAATAGGAAAAATAAAATTTTCTACTGATGTTCGTGAGATAGTAGCAAGTTCTAGGAAGATCACCTGGTCCGAAATTTTTAATTGGAACTACAGATGGAAAAGGAGTTTAAAACTTTTAAACTCTTCTGCCTCCGAGTAGCCCTGTTGCCTGACATAGCTGGAAGATTTCAACAGTTCAAATGAGTTTCAACTGTCTTCTAAATGTTTATTATTCAATTGATATTCTTAAAAGTAGGAAGCTTAGCTTTTTTAACTGTGAACAGTTGTAGGGAAGCAAATACATTTGTTTGCAATGGTGCTGTAGGATCACGGAACAGCTGAGGTTGGAAGAAAGGTCTGGAGGTCAGCGAGTCCAACTCCCCTGTTCAGGGCTGGGTTTGCTAGAGGATGTCACTCAGATTGCACCTCCATTTGTTTTGTTCATTCTGATTTGATCTTCTCAAGAAAAAAAAAAGAGTAAAGATTTTAAATAGTACTACTTCTTTTAAAACCAGACTCTTGTAAAAAGGATATGTGAATTAGAGGAGAATGAGACCATTATTAATGAACTCTGTAACTCTTGCTTTTCATTATACTCATGTTCATGAGATTACTTTAGGTATCTTTATTCTGGATTCATGATATAACAAATAGTGACGATTCTGTACTGCTGGTGTGAATAACAGTATCAATATTTATCGTGGACAGCAGTTTTAGCTCATAGCCTCTGCTTTGTAATTCCTGAGCCCAGCAGCTCAAGTGCCTGTTTGAGGTTAACTCGAAACCAAGCTGAGGTTGTTAGGGCTCATATTTAAAGTAAACAAAAGTGATCCTGACCATCTGATATTACCTGTTGTTTGCCTTGTATCTCCTGGCATAAAGAAGTGCACTCAGCTACATGATACCCTTTCAGTTCTCTGTTCCTGAGGCTTCTCAGGTCACTGATACTCTTGTCAATAACAATGCGATGAAATATTGGTAGAATGAGGATTTTAAATGCCCATTGTTGTACTCTTCCCATCATAAATGTGAAGGTATCTTATGGATCATTTCCATCTCTTCTTTATGATTATATAGGTTCTCTTTGCTTGTACATGGTATTGCTGGAAAACAACAAAAAAAAAGCAAACCAGCCATTGCCAATATAAAAAAGCGGTAGCTATATTTATAACTGCCTTAGTAGATATTAGCAGTAAGAAACAAACACAGATTAATCATCCTGGTCTCTGGTTTGCCATAACTGCTGTGATAGGTCTGAAAGACTATTTTTAATATTTTCCTATGTTAGATTCTGAACTTTAAGCTTCAGTAAAGTACAAAACAATATAAATTTTTAAGTAGTTAATGAGGATTGAAGTTTTGCTTTTTTGTTTCACCTTTGACAGCTGAACAATACTTCAAACAATTAATAGAGGGTGTGAAACACAGAGAAACCATTTGCTTTTTAAAGAAATTCAAACACAGTGACAGCATCCATAAGCCTATTTCCTCAATAATTTGATTTCACAATCCTATTTATCTGTATAGGACTGTATTAGGTAGTCTGAGGGTGAAGTTTGGTTTCAGCACTTCATTTTTCCTTTTCCTAGAATTTCTACATTTTGGTTTATCTGCTCAGTTGATTCAAAGATCAGTTTGTATTTACATCTCTCTTTCCAACTTTCTGTCGCTTACAAACTCTTCTTTTAACAATTGTGGGTTGCTACCGTCCAAATTTTTTGGCAATCTCTTAATATTTACTGTGTGCATGAACCTATGTAGTATTTCAGTATGTTCAGCCAGTGACCTGCTTTTCTCAAAGAAGGTGACAAGACTTTTTGAGAAAGAGCATCATTGTAAGCGAGTTTGCAGAACTTCATTTTAAGGAAGCTTGAGAGTTTAATATTCATGTAATTACTCTTCTATAAAATCATGGAAAAACAAAAAAGAAAGGGAAAAGAGTGTTGAGAATTAAGGGGCAGGGAAAAAGGTGTTGAGAATTAAGGGGCAGCATCGAACTAGATTGTCTCTAAGGTCTCTTCCAACCCAAACTGTTCTGTGATTTTATGAACTTGCCCTCCATGGAGGATTTGTCAAGTAGAACCAATTTAGTTTTGAACTTTAAAATTTTTTAAAGCCTACTCGTGTGTAGCAGAAGTGTACTCGTGTGTAGCAAAAACTATCCTCTCAGATAAAATGGGAAAATCCCCACACTGGAGAGCAAGGATTATAGAAACTGTTTTTAAGTACTGTGCAGTTTTAGATCTCTTGTTGAATGCTATCAGTGGTGTGAAATTAGAGATTTCCTGCAAAGATTGTAAAATATTAATGTTTTGTTAACTGAAGAACAAACTTGTTCACCTTGCTCACAATGCGATTCTGTTTTGCTAGACAGTATAGGTTTAAGTACTAATATTTGACATTTCATCTTTTTTGTCATTACAAGACAAACGAGGTAATCTAAGGGGGAAACAAAGCCCCAGATTACTGTAAGATGTAGGTGTGATAAATCTTTCTAGGTTTGAACACTGCAGATGCATGGATGTCTTGTACAACACTTCTGAGGCTGTTCCTTACTTAATAACACAAAAATGCTTAATATTTGAGAAAAATCTCTAGTATCACACAGATACACAGACACAGGGAAAAATGTCTTGGGAAATCTTGAAAAGAAATTCCAGGCCATGAATGAAAAAATACTGAAGATAATGTTTGACCTTTAAATTGAAATCTCTAACACCTTGACAGATACAGCAAGGTGGGTAAATCTACTTTGGGTAAATCTCTGTAAGTAAGTACACAACTATGATGTCTTCAAGCAGATGTCACTAATCTGTTGTTGGTTCCTGTCCTCCAAATCAGTAAATAAAACATCCTTTTGATATCCATAGAATAGAAAAAAAATAAAAGGGTGAACACTGATCTCAAGAAAGGCCTTCTCATGGATTAAAGGCTAACAGGTTACAGTGTAAGGTGTGTGAACAAACCTTTTTCCTCTGTCTGGGGCCTAAGCTCTTCCAGTTAGGTTATCTGGTGTTTGATGAGCAAAGTATTGAACAGTTTCCCCTCTGTGGGAGTACTGGAAGATTGCTTTTCACAGAATTTTTGTGAGTTCCATACTTTTTTAATCAGTTGTGGCTGAACTTGGCCAGAGTGTTCAAAGGTTATCACAGGATCTTGGACAGATATTTCCACAAAATTAATTTTCGTAGGAAACCAAAATAGTAACTCCCATGAGTAAACAGCCCACTGTACTAGCTACAACACTTCTGGGTGATGGAAACCACTGGAAAAAAAAAAAAGCCAAAACCCAAGTGAAAACACAACTGAATATCTGTCTACACACCAGAATTATCCCAGATGAATTTACATTGGTACTGATAGTAGTTTACTTAAACCAGTTATTAAACATGTCTATTTGGATTGATACACTGAACTAATACTGTTGGTTATAACAGCTTGCAGTTGACGAAGACTCAATCTACACAAAATTAAAATACTTTGTTAAAAGCCAATATGTTGGATAATTCATACTGTATTCACAGTATGTGATTTTTGACCAAGAAAATCCATCATGTTGGTAGTAAATTTTTAGTTCATCTTATTCAACCCCCCCCAAAAATTTTTTTTATTAATTTCCACCAAACAGCTTGATTTTAAGAAAATTTTAAGGTTAGGTTAACAATGAAAGTCCTCTGGATCTCAGCTTAAAAGTGGTAAATGAAGTAACTGCAGATTTTTTTTTTAAATTATATTTATCTCATCTAGAATGTGACGTCAAAGGATGGATGTAAACAGTGCTTAGAAAAGTTGATGTAGATTTGGGAGTCTTTGCTGTCAAAAGGAAAACTGAAGCCCTGAGAATTATGCCAGCCATGAAGTGAGTAGAAGAGGAGACTGGATCCTGAGCGTCTGTACGCACTGAGATGAAAGAGTTCACATTAACAAACTATGGCTATATCTCTGTAGGACAGCTTTTCCCCAATACAAGCATTAGCACCTAATCCAGCAGTGAGGGAGGTCATGATTTAACACTTAATTTCTTGCTGGTATTTTGGTTCTTTCCTTCCTTCTGCTTCCTTTTGAAGGGTCTCCCTATTTGTTAAAGTAGGTTGTTATAAGATCGTAAGTTTGGATTGTACCTGAGGAAATGTTGGTATTTCTGAACCTGCAAGCATTGTGGAATGAGAGAAAAGACAAGGTTCACTACCTGCCTGACCCTGGCAGAGCTAAATTTTGAGTGTTTTCTTTAAACGAGGACCACACGCTGCAGAGGGGCAAACCTGGAACTGACTCAATGAACATAACTTGCCATAAGTCTCTCTCTGATGGTAACTAGAAAACAGCCTTCTTTTCTTTCCACAGCTCTTGATGTACAATTAATAACTGGCTTCCTGCCCCAGTTTGATAGGCCTGTGGATCACCTCTGTAGCTTGGTGGCCACTGCTATTCCTACCTACTTTCCGTTTTGCTATAAGACAGTGGAGCAAAGGGAGGTAAACTGCCGCTAATTAGTATTAGAAGAGTCTAGCCATGAAAATATTTTAGTTATTCTTCCTTAAATGGTTATATATAATAGCATATGTGGATAATAAAGTTTTGGAAGACTGAAGCCTACCTGTTTGTTGCTATCAATTTTGATGTCTGTCACTTTTCAAGGAGCAGGTAGGAGTACAACGACACTGAGAGCAGTCTATTGGAGCATTTTGGTCTCAGTTGATCATCTTGTTTTCTTTAGGGTGCTTCAATCACTCTGTCAAAGCCAAGTCCTGATCTTGCAAGAATCATTTTGTTGCTGATCTAATTCAGATTTCATAGCATCTTGAAATATATAATTAAGTCTGTAGGTATAAAAACTGAATGTATTAAAAAGAACAATATAGGCAAGCAAGAATACACTAAAACAAATGTAACCAGAATTTATTTTCAGACCACTAGAAACTACTGCTGGCATTAACCACAAACTGCACATATATTTGGCATGATTTAATTAGCAGGGCTCATATAAGTGATGTCCTTAATGATTTCTGCTGATTTTATCATAATACTTTAAGTTTGTACAATTTCCAAGAGTAAATAGAAAAGTAATCCTAAAAATAATGACAAAATGCCTCTTCTTTGCTCCATTCTCAGCCTTCAAAAGGTCAAGGAGAGAAAAAAAATATGAATAATAATAAAGAGGCTCTAGAAGACTGTGTATCTGAAGATTTGCATTATTTTTGCAGAAATCTTTTTATAACAGGTTCTTTCTGTCTCTTTCTGAATATGTGCCACTGTGTTTCTTATATTCAGGGACAGAATTAATTCTATAGAGAAGTTAGTGCTCTGGAAATTGGGTTTTTGCAGCTCAGCTTCCAATTTTAAAGAAACTGAGAGAGCAACTAAATGTGACAGAAAGTAGCATGTGCTTGGGGCTTTACTAAGCCCTCTTGCTGACCCTGTTAAAAGTACCACGTGATTTTTCCTGAATGCATGATGAGCTTATCCTAATTATGTGAGAAATTACTGAACCACTCAAAAATTATTTAAAATATTGCCCTGAAATCGACTGCAGAGAATGCTGATGGGCCCAATACTCTGACCCAATGTAAAAAACAAAAATCAAACTTGTGAAATTGTTGCTTTAAAGAGTAGAGACTTTTGGCAGAAAATAAACCCCCTTGTAGGTTGTTTGACCTAATTCTATTAGAAGTTATTTTTCTAGAGATTCTTAAGTAATGAAATAACAAGAGCTGTAAATTAAGATAACTTTACCATTGTAAGGTGGTATCATGCCCACTAGAAAACTGAAGGCTAAGAATACCCAATATTTTTTTGAGGAAAGAGATGGAAATAAAAGCCACCTTTAACTGAAAGTACTAATATTCAGATACTGGCTACTTTGTTCATTAGACATCATACTAAGGTTTAATTTTACAGAAAATCTGTTATTTCATAAAATTTCTCATAAAACTGGAAAAAATCATATTAAAACATCTGAGAAAGTTAAATGTCATTTGTTTACATGACTACTTTTCGTAATATATAGAAGAATCCATTTTTTTAAAGGATGCCTGAGATTCAAGTGAGAACAGGAATTTTAATATCAAACCAAGAAATTCCAACTTCATTGAAATGATCTAGTCTGACTTTACCTTTTTTAATCTTTGAAGGACATAGTAATGTTGTGTTTGCAAACAAAGTATTTCAGCCAGAAAACTTTAATCCAGTACTTCCACAGTTTTTGTTTATATTTCCTTTTCTACCACTCTTAATAATGTTTTGAGATTTAAAAAACTTTTCACAGCAGCACTGGCTGATAAGTGATTTTATTTTTTTCCCAATGATAAGAAATGAATTAGCAAAAACTCTGTGCTGCTTTGAAATAATAATTCATTATATTTTGCCTTGCTGCTAATTGTATCTAATTGTATTGAAAAACAGAAGTGAAACACTTCTTTTTCAATTCTCAGTTTTTATGTAATTACTCTCATTTGAAACAAAGAAATGTAAATTAATTCATCTATATTTTGGTCTTCACAGACTACAAAGAGTTGAAAATACATGCTTTGTGTGTGTGTATATGTGCATATGAGAAAAAGTCCTTAGATATGAGGAAAGACTACCTGTCCTTCCAAAGAGGTTTGTGTTTGCTCAGAGATCTTATCTGTGTGGTATTCAGCCTTGCCTTTTTGATGGCCTTATGGTTTAGATATTCAAGCAACAGTATGGAACCTTTTGCACATAAGTTTAAAAGCACTCTTTTACTTGGCCTTTTTTTTTTTTTCTTAAGAAAAAAAAAATCCTGCAGCATTTAACCAATTAATTTCTCAGTCTGTAATCAAGCTGTAGTAGTAACACTCCCCCAAAGCAAATGTGAGAGGTGATGTTTTTCCAAGTGAAATCATAGAATCACTCAGGTGGGAAAAGACCTTAAGATCATCAAGTCCATAACTAATACTCCGAATTTGGAGAGCAACACATTTCTTCAGAAAAATTTGAAAAAAGTTCTTTAGGCTTGTTTTTGAATCTAATTTTCTTCACTAGAAGACTGCCGTGGCATCTAAACTATTTCTAATGTGTGCCTGAGTGGAAACTGTATCAGGAAACCATGGATCTGAAGAAAATTTAATTTCTGATTTTAATTTTTTAGATCTGACACCCTATTTATCTATTCTTTTTCAGATTAACACCTATTTTGTTCATCTTGGGTAGAACAGAAGCTTTGACAAGATATTGTGGAAAGTGATAATAGCATTTACTTACTTTTATTCATGTGCAGATAATCTGTTCCTCAGCCCCTAAGCTTTCCCATGTCAGATCTGACATTTTTGGATGATAAGTTTCCCCTTTCTTATTGTCAGCTTTCTCTAGAACTGTCTTTCCTCTTAGGAATGCTTCTATTCTGGTGACATCACTTCTGCTATATGCCATGCATTTTTTCAGAAACAAGTTTTTTAAGGCAGAAAAAATGGAAGGATTTTTTTTTTTTAATTTGAGTGAGCAGATAATGCCACTACTAGGAACTTCAGTAGTGTTTTAAATTACTTCATCTGATATGTAATCAACAGTATTCATTTAATGTGGATCTTGCCCAATTGTCTGTCACTTTGAAAACAAAGGTTTAAATGGTCTGTTTGCAGTTGTGGATCAATACTGACAAAAGTGGACCTCACTGATTGTACCCCAGTGCGATCTCTCTCGTGATGTGAACAGCCAGCCACCTTCTTTGTGTTCTGCGTTGCAAGGTAATGGGTCATTATTCACAGGGAAGTGCTAAGAAATGTTTCCCAATAGTCTCATGGAGACTGAAGTTCTGAAGCTGGTGCATTAAACTCGACAGATGCTGCAATGTTTGAAGTCTTCTAGAAGGACACAGCATGAAATCTGTGATTTTTTTTTTTTAATGTTTAGTTCAAAATTTCATAACTCTTTCATTTTGGGACAATAACATTTGGCTAGCCTGTCAGCCAGGACCCAATTTTCATTATATTATCTCTCTGAACATAGCTCCAGATTGTTCCAGGAGATGCCAGAGAAGCTTTGTCTGTAAGCACAGGGTAAAAATACATGTATACATTGCAAAGAGTGTTTTTCAAGCACTTAGGGAAATGTCTGACACAGGTTGTTAAAAGAACTTTGCGAAAAAATGCTTTGGTCTTTAAATGTGCATGTGTGAGCCTATTAAATATAACATGAAAGGTGAGAGATTCTGTACATTGATGGAGTTAGAATCAAATTATCCTATATCAGTCTAGTAATAAAAGAAGACCAAGCTACAGTGCATAGAGAATGACACCATATTTTGTTTAAAGAGTTCTGTGAAATGGCCTTGAGAAGGTATGAAATGTATAAGAAACATTCCCTCCACAGAAACGGAAGGGAAGGGGAGGAGGAAGTGGAAGGGGAAGGGCAAGGGGAAGGGCAAGGGCAAGGGCTAGCAAAAGAGAAGAAAAGAGAAGAAGAGAAGAGAAGAGAAGAGAAGAGAAGAGAAGAGAAGAGAAGAGAAGAGAAGAGAAGAGAAGAGAAGAGAAGAGAAGAGAAGAGAAGAGAGAAAAGAGAAAAGAAAAGAAAAGAAAAGAAAAGAAAAGAAAAGAAAAGAAAAGAAAAGAAAAGAAAAGAAAAGAAAAGAAAAGAAAAGAAAAGAAAAGAAAAGAAAAGAAAAGAAAAGAAAAAAGAAGGTCAAATCTATCCCAACAAAGCAGTGGTTTGGCTACATAGAGTTGGTATACAGGTATCTGTGGCCCAGGAAGCCCTCCCACAAAAATATAATTTATGTCAGAAAAAGAGTGAAGGAAACAACCCACCCTACAAATCTAAAATGAGTTCAAGGGAGAAAATTCTTTGGTCTATTTTACTTCACTTGCAATATTCTGTTTGTAACATCTGCTTGGATAAAATCTGGTTTTGAGTATAAAAGCATTTTTTTAAGATTTTAGCTGTCTTCAGTACTCTTGAGATGCTTTAAAAAAGGATCTGAGTAGGCAGATCTGTCTCAAAGTTCCAGCCTGGACTTCTGACACTACTGCCATGCCAAAGAAATTTAGTGAAAAACAATAAATGATCCTCTAAGACAAGAGGGGGGAAGAAAATATTCTGTTCTTGCTTTCCTGGTATCTCTGTATCTTTTCTGTCACTATGAGGAACAGTACAAGAATCACCTTAGATTTTCTAATCTTGTTGAGACAGAGTTTATTGTCTATTTCACAATAAACTGGTTATGACCTGAGATGTGGCCTTGCATTAATACTAAATGTCTTTTTCCCTTTGAACTTGACCAGATTTCAGAACAACAGTACAGACACTGAGAATCTTGTTCTATATGTGACCTTGTTTGAGAAAATTGATTATCTCTGCTTCCACAATTAGAGTGCCAGTAAAGTGGAGGGAGTGGAGTCCTCCTAAGAATGAAAGTACCTGCACAGAGCACAGATCAGACCACATAGCTCTCTTCCTCCNNACAAAACAAGACCCACACTCCTTTTCCTCCCTCAAAAAAAAAAAAAAAAAAAAAAAACACCATCTTTAGTATGTGGTGATGTGTTGCTGATCTAATTCAGATTTCCTAGCATCTTGAAATATATAATTAAATTTGAAATTTGCTTTATAGCTGGCAGAGGAAGACATGTGATGCACTGAGGTTCACATTCCATTTTGTGAAAATGCAGTTACTCCTAACTAAGGTGATCCTTTAGAAGAGACTGCTCCCAGACTGCTGGCTTGCCAGATTAGAGACAGTGCTTGTTGAATAGTATGTAATAGTTAAACAGTAGAGGGTTTTATATAATTGAATTGAAGGTAACATAAACAACAGGGATAGCAACACCCATGTGTAAGTAGAGAGCAAAAAGGAAACCATGATCCTAACAGATGACTCATGCTCAGCTCATGAAGGTATAGATCAGCTATCACACGGAAGCAATAGATAAAAGCTTCAGAAATTGCATGGTTATTAGATGACAAAAGGACGATAATGCCGAGAAATCCAGGACTGGGTCTGCCAAAAAAAAAAAAGGCTTCTATGTTGGAATATGTTGCTGAGATCACTTTGAAGCCCTTGGCGGGTCACAAAGGAAAATGAACCAGGAAGGAGGGCACTGAGGAAGGAATTCAAATTTCCTGGAAACATGAGGGACCTACAAGTAGATCTATATGCTGCTGCTACATATCAAATTAGAAGATTTTTAGATGCTTTGTTTCTCAAAACCCTCTTGGGGTTATTGGTTCATAAAAATTTAACAATACAGAAGGAAATAGATGAACCACTTGGTCTGTGTGTGTATACATGTTGTGAAATACTGTGTTTCTGGAAGTTCTTATTCGTGAAGCAACACTATGTTGTGGTGCTACAAACAGTCCTACTCACTGAAGGAGGCAACTGGTCTATACTGCTGTCTGACATCCAGTGTCAGGTCATCATTACTTTGCACCTTCCGAATTGCATTGTACAAGCACCAGCTTTTTTTTTGAGTGCTTTCTAAGGTGTTGAGTATTATATGATTACCTTACAATAAACAAATAGCTTTTTCTTCCTAATCTTCCAAAACAATTGGGAACTATCACTAATTTCCAAACTAAACCAAAGGTTAAAGTAAATTTATTGCCTGCGACTGTGTCACAAAATATCTCTGGAAATCAGCAGGCAACTCTCTGATCTACTGATTCTCAGTCCAGTGCCTTAGCCACTTCCTTTTCCGGGAGAAATTTAAATCTCAGAAAATCTGAGAAATTCTTGCAGATTCTCCAGTCAAGGGAGTTTTCAATGTTATGGAAATGTCACTCTTCTTCTTTGTGGAAAATAAAAAAAAAAGGACAGACTTCTACTTTATAAAAATATTCAGAAAATTCTCACAAAAGCAACTTTAAATCCTAGTGTGACTGGATTTGGAGATGCCAGAGAAATCCATAGTTTATCTACAAATTACCAGGTGCCTGAGCTGAGATAGCAACATCTGAGAAAACTGGCCTAAATATATTTGCACACTGTGTCCAATCTCCCACAGTCAACAGTGCTAAGAGCTAGATCTGCCTCTGTGTTCTTCTAATGACCTCCCCAAAGAAAATGAACAGGCACAGAAATGCAGACAGTCTTTATTAGATCATAAATTAAATTCATTAGCTTTTGTTATAGAGATGGCATAACGAAAATTCAAAGGGAGTAAATGAGAAGAGAAATCAAAAGAGGTTATAAATAACTTCCCTATCGCCCATTCTGTCCTTGCAGGGCAAATACTTGATTTCTGTCAAGGTTTTAAACAACTCAGTGGCTTTCTTTTTCCCAAGTTCTGCTCTTTTCTCTCTGGTTGTGGACAACTTCCTCCCATGAGGTCTGGCTGTTTGCACCCTACTCCACAGTCCATAGGCTCTGCAGGAGCTGCAGGCTCACAGGACTTTACAAACGTTCTTGTTTCACTTCTATTCTATCACTCTCTGGAAAAGACCCATTTCCCTCCATCCTTTCTGGGGCTCCTAAACTGGACAAGTCTGTGGTGAATGGCCAGCAATAGTTCTGTGCAAGAGCAAAGAAGATCATCGCTACCAGTCTTTTCTTCACAGTGGTAGCTGTAACAGACAGACATTTGAATGATACTTTTCAGAGCAATTTCTTACCGTGATCATAACATACTGGTCCCTTTTGGTGCAAAACACAGACTCTCGAGGCCTGTTAAGCAAACCTAACTACTCCACACATTAAACCTGAGAAAAAACAGTGTTTTGCTTGAATGGCATCCACAATGATTGTGGTCTGAAGTTTTCTTTCCTTGACAGGGATCAAACCAAGGCAAGGCACTCAACCAAAAGGGACTCATTCCCCCGGAACGCATCTTAGGAACTAGTGATGAGGCTTGGGCTTGGAGGAGTCAGGTCTGCTGTTGTAGAGAAGTGTTCACCTTCTGTGAACAGAGAGGTTCAGAGTGGTGGGGGTGGAGGATGACTGGGGCCGTTTGAGTGCAGAGGAACCAGCAGGATGACCCAGCAGGGACAGGGCTGTCAGTGGGACTGTGGTTATGGCCACAGGAAGCGGGACTTCAGGACGATCAGCCTGGCTGCTGCTCAAAGGGCTTGGATTCCATGGCACTCTCCTTAGAAAGGAGAGGCTGAGAGAGAAGCAGTGCCTGCTTTCCTTGACCGCTTCCATTGGACAACATGAAAAAAAACCCAGTGAAGAACTTCAGTGTATTTAGTGAGCTCTCTGAAAGGAGACTTGGATGTCTAATGGGGGCAGTGTCAACATACCTCAATGTGGACATGTGCTCCATCCCCAGGGCTGACCACATGTTCCCTGTGCTCAGTGGGTTTTGTGCCTAGAGTCTTGCTCAGGTGTGCACATTGTGGGTGTGCCCATGGGAGCCCTGAGCACAGTGTGCCAGGACAGTGGCAGGGGATGCTAAAGAGCCATGAGGTCTTGGGTGGTCACAGGGGTTCAATGGTGACATCCCTCAGGTCTCTGGAGCTTCCCCTCAACTGCTGCCCATTGAGGATCACAATAGCAGTAAGGGGAGTAAGTCCCTGTTTCCCATGACTTTGGCCCTCATCACCTTGCCTTGTGTTAGACACTTAAAACCTTAAAGGGTTATTATAAACCTGAAAGAGTTCACATCTCAGACACTGATCAGAGGAGAACAGGAATGTTACTGTGCCAGTAAAAGAAAGTGCAGTTAGAAAAGACGGTCTTGCAGAGGCAGTATAGCACTTTTCTGGGACCAAATTCCTTACCTTGGGTAACTATCTCAAAAAACAAGTTTGAGACAGGATTGCACTTGTCTCTCTGATGGGGGGAAGGTCATTGAAACCAAGAGACTCTCCAAACCCCTTCTGAAATGTTCCAGAGAATCAAAATGTAAGTGTGTGAGGACTATTCCATAAATAGCGCAACTGAGAGGGGCTGTGTGTGCAGCCACCATCCATGCATCCATCATCCAGAGGAACGGGACCACAGCTATGCTGGAACCCTGGTCGGTGATCTGAATCTTTAACTCTATTTTCCTATCTTTCCTTCTTCCCCTCGTAAGAGTTTAAATCCCTGCTGCCATGGGCTGTTCAGCCTGTCTCACATAAAGTTCAGAGTTTGAACTGCTGCTGCCACAGGCTATTCCAAAATCGCTGTTGCCATGTGCTGTTCAGGAAAGTTTAAAGTGCTGCTGCCGCAGGCTGTTCAGAAATGTAAATCGTTGCTGCCAGGGGCTGTTCAACCTATCATAAGGTTTAGAAGTTGAAATCATTGCTGCCATAAACAACACTTTCTAATTGATCATTTGGCATTGTTCTGCCTTAATTTAGCCCAAAGGTATCCTGAAGGTCAGCTGTCTCAGACCAGGCAGCCCAGGACTGCCCTCTCAAGACCCAACATTTTAGACTGGCATCATGGACTGGATACCATCATTTGTGCTAAAAACAATCGAGGGCAACGGGGTCCTCAGCACAACCCCTTCTCTGAGAAGACTCATATCCCGGGGAGCTCACGTAATAGTACATATAGGTTTTGCTAGGGCCTCCATAGGAGATTCCCTACAGGCACAGGCTTTACACTCCTGTTCTGGAGAGGTTAGAGGCTTACACCGCCTGGCCTTCTCCGCTTGTCATGACTCTGGCCCATAACAACTGGCATGATCCACAGGCAGCAGCTGGATTACCACCTTGGCTCCTGAGCGAAGGCTGAGATGGGGAAAAGGTGAAGCATCGATCTCTGTGGTATTATGGGTGCCCCAGCCGCCAGGACAAGCACATGAGCCAACAGGCAGAAAGTGGAACGACTGAGTTGTTGCCAGCCCTGGCTAAAGCTTTACAGGAATTACTAGGAAATGAGACACACAGTCTTTCCCACTTGCTGCTGAACCGGTTATGTAGGGACTGCAGGCTGCCTTGATGGAATCATTGGAAAGCAGAAAAATACTAAGGGAACAGTTGGAGAGCACTCATTTTCTCCTTGATCAGCAGGAAAGATTGTCTGAGTGTCTGAGTTAACATATCCCACTGGTGACTTACAAAACATGAAGAAATTACACTCCTTGGTGGAAGAGGGGGCCATGATGTGGCCCGATTCAAACAGGGGCTGTTGATAACAGCCAGGGAGGTGCTCAACAAGCCACCACACGCACCATCCCTTATTTCCCTATGGATTTGACTAAACACAGGAAAAATACTCGCAGGGCCCCCGAGAAACCGCAAGTGAATATGCATGGTGTCCCTCTGGGGAGGAGGCTGTATCCTGCCGAGGGAGGGCTGGGCAGGAGGATCAGGCCGCGTGGAGAGGGTCCGCTCCGAGACCACGGCAGGCCCCATCCTGCAAGGCGTGCGGGGAGCAGGTGCCTNGGGGCTCGGGGAGGTCACGTTCCTCAGGCGGGCACCGCCGGCGCCGTCAACGCCGCTCGCAGCGCGAGGTCAAGGCTGCCCGGCGGCGCTGCGCGGAAGGCCCGGGGAGCTCTGCCGCCCGTCCCGGCCGAGCCGCGGTGTGACTGTCGCGGGGTATTTGCTGCTGTTCTGCGGCAGCCCCGAGGGGTGATAGCGTTCTGCGGCAGCCCCAAGTGTCCTGGTGGTGGGCGCAGCCCGGGCAGAGTGGTCCGGGCGCGGCTTCCGCCCCTCCCGCACTGCCGGGACGGGAGCGCTCGGCGGGGAGAGAGAATTAAAAGTGTCGAGCGTCTCGTCCAAAGGTCGCGACAGCTCCCTCAGAACCATCTGCTCGATGATAATGAGTTCGTGGAAGAGGCAGTCTCTGATTTTAAAGCACCCACAATGCCTTTTGCTTTCCACAAATCAGAATAAATTGCTATGAAAACCTATTGCTGGATGAGTGTTAGTTTCTTTAGTGGTGAATAACGTCACATAGGGTACGTACATTATTCCCCAGAGAAACAGAGGCTTTTTCATTCAAATCCGTACAAATCAATTGTATCAAGCCTGCACATATTCCTGCATCTCCCAAAGGATATGTGTAAACTGAAACAAAAATAGATAGTACATTCACATTTACTATCTGGATGCAGTTCCCATAGCATACGGTTTTAATGATCGAACAACCGAGTATTGTGATGGACACTTCAAGAACATCTTCTGAGTCAGTCTATAAACCCCAGCTAGCGGTCCCAAGACCTGGGAATTTCGGGTTGCCAGAATTCGTTACTCTCATCAGGAGCTCCTTCAGCTCTGTGCTGCCCTTCCAACTCATCTCTGTCTCCTGCTTTCTGCCCTGGCTGTGACCTTCACCTTCCCCCATCCCAGTATTCCCCATAATGCAGATTTTAGATGCACAGCTCCACAGACTGCTCTCTTCCTTATTATGTATCTTGCAGGTGAATGTGGAAGGACGTCAGAAGGAAGTTAAGTAGGAGTACTGTAATGCTGAACACCATTAATGAATGTTATCCATCAGCTACCATCGCCATAAACCAGGTGTCAGAAACAGTTCTCTGTACCTCATTGCCCTGATTTTTCAGTGTCCAAAAACACCTCTGAAGTCTAAGAATCAATCAGATGACACATTCAGCAGTCATTATACTGTTCACTATGTGTAAGAATTTCATTACTTCAGCCCACGAATAGGACTGTGTGACAAACTAAGGCATGAACTGATCTTTGCTGTCTAATAGTACTTCAAGTAGTCACAGCCCTAACTAAAGATGTGAGCAAAATATTAAAGATGGAGCAACCGTAGGCAGGGGGAGAGAGAGCAATTCTGGCTCTGAGAGACATCTTTGAATAAGGTCAGAGGAGGTCTGTATTTCCTCAAATACGGAATTGCAGAATCACAAAATGATTGAGATCAGAATGGCTGGACAGTTTACATCCCATGATGACGGTTTGTAAGGAAGACATGTTTGGATAGTTTGTGGATTGACTTTTTCTGAAACTGCTGCAAGTATTTCTGCTTAGGGCAACTCAGTATCTCTGCATGCAAGCTTTGGTGAGGGCATGACTACCACAGGTGCTTCCTCTGAATTTGCCACTGAATACACCTTCAAAATTGGTTGTTCAGGCTTCCTTTTTAACACCACCTTACAGGTGCTGCTCTGGAAAGCTGTTTCTTTCACAGCTCCAGCCTGTGGCACAAAACTATTATGCCCGTGTGGCAGTCTTGATTCCAGGTTACAGCCCAGTTCCTGGGCTCTGGAGATTTGATGCACAGAATGGATAAGATAAGGTTCGGTGGGACCACTGGAAGTCATTTAGTCTGGCCTCACAATCCCCTAGAGCACATTACTCAGAACTGGGGCCAGGCAGCTTTTGAATAGCTCCAGTGAGGAAGACTCCATTACTTCTCAGGACAATCTGTTCCAGTGTGTGGTCATCCACACAGTTAAGAAGTTCTTTGTCATGTTCAGGTGGGACTTCCTGTGTTCCAGTTTCTGCCCACTGCATCTTGACCCATTGCTGGACACCACCGAGCAGAGCCTGGTCCATCCTCTTGACATGATCTCTTCAGATACTTACAGGCATTGATGAAGTCTCCTCTCAGTCACCTTTTCTGGAGTCTGAGCAGACCCAATTCTCTCAGCTTTTCCTTGTAAGGGAGATGCTCCAGTCTCCTGTCAACCTGTGGGGAATCCACAGGACTAGCACAGCCTGAGCCTGCCAGCTTCTTGCTTTTGTACACCTCGATAAAAGATCAACAGTGAGTAAGAAGCTACGACAGCCCATGAGCACGTATTTTACTGAGCTAGTGACTAAAGGTTAGCACAAAAGTTCAAGCATAATTCTTCTTTGGCCTTACCAGCCCTTTCTTCCTGTGCTATCTCCTTGTTTGGGGAATTTGTGGTGCCATTCTCCTCTGCTTTCACTTGTTTAATGGATTTCTGGTATCATCTTATTCTCACTTGTCCTCTGTGAGGCCTTGGTTCTTGCTTCCTGCTGGCTGTCTTGTGGAGATAGGGTGTATTACTCATAAAATAGGTGGGTTGGGGCGCTCCTCTTGGCACTAATTCCAATGTCTTTATAGTTTAGGAATGCTCCCAACAGAACCTTGGCTTGACAGCAGTTCACTTCAGAGTCTTTTGAGACAGCTTCGTTAGACAGTTTTTGCGGATCTTCAAAGGATGAAGACTCCACAACCTTCCTGAGCAGCCTGTTTCCATGCTCACCCATGCTCAAAAGGAAAAAAGGATTTCCTTGTGTTCAGGAGAAACCTCCTGTTTCAGTTTGTGCCCACTACATTTTAGTTCACACTAGAGGACTCATGTCCCTCCATCTCCCGAAGGCTGTGCTCATATTCCTACAGGGTTGGATACTGCTGGCCCTCTCTGCTGGCCATTTCAGAGTGGCTCCTCTGCCACTCACTCTCTCCAGGGCCCTGGCAACTTTTGCAGAACTGTTACCAGGGCCAACAGTGGTCAGTGCCTTGCACAGAATAAGTTTGTGTTGTTAAAGTGTTTGAGAAGTTATTTCAAGACCTGACAATTCTCTCAACAATGTCTTTTAATAAAGCTTTATTATTTAAAGATAAGAATAACCTTCAGAGTTTAACAATTTTTATGTGTGTCTGTGCTATGATAGCATGTTCACATTATAATGATCAGATAACTGAGGGATCATTCACAGCCATTTAGTCCAACCCTTGCTGACAGTAAGACCTACTTCCTCATCTTACTACGTGTCTTACTAAGGGCCTCATTCAGATGTGTTTTGGCTATCTCCAATGATGAACTGCCTTTAGTCTTTCTTCTATCTTTTTTCTACATTTCATTTATCATTATCTGTTCTGGGCTGCATCAAAAACAATGTAGCCAAAAGATTGAGGGAGGTAATTTTGCCCCTCTCCTCTACTCTCATGAGATGCCACCTGGATTAATACATCCGACTCTTCGCCCTCCAACACAAGAGGGATGTGAACCTTCAGACTGGGTCCAGAGGAGGCCACAGAAATCATCAGAGGAGAGGACTGGAACAATTCTCCTCTGAGGAAGGGCTGAGGGAGTTCAGCCCAGAAAAGAGAAGGCTCTGGGGAGAATTCACTGTGGCCTTTCAATACTTAAAGGGGGCTGATAAGAAAGATAGGGACACATTTTTTATCAGGGCCTGTTGCAATAGGACAAAGAATAATGGTTTTAAACTAAAAGGGTCATCTCCTTTGACCTGCTAGCCACACCCCTTTTGATGCAGCCCAGGCATTCTGGGCTGCAAGTGCACATGGCCACGTCATGTTGAGTTTTTCATCAGCCATCACTGCCAAATCTTTCTCTGCAGGGCTGCTCTCAATCACCTCTCCTTCCAACCTGTAGGTGTGTCTGGGATTGCTGCAAACTTTGTATCCTCTTTGTAAAATGACTATGGGAAACTTACTAGTTTCCTTTTTGAGTTTTTTTTAAATTTGTCTTACTTTGAGAAAATAAGAAGCATAAGTTAGAAAGATGGATAGTGAAGACTTACTGCCCCCAGGTGTCCATATGAGGATCCATTTGCTTAGGAGGCAGCAATATGCCATAGCAAAATACCTTTCTTTTTCTGCCCAAGAAATCAGATTCTGTGCTTTTATCATAGGTGTCCGAGGACTTTCACTTTGTTTTAGCATGTAAGGTATCACCAGAAAGACTAGAAATAATCAAGATCAGGTTTCAGATACTGACCAAATACCTAAGCTGATTTTTCTCAAGAAACATTTCTTTTCTGTTTTAATTGGGAACAGGCAAACTTTTAATATGTAATCTGCATACGGCTAGTGATTTTGAACAAATCAAAACAGATCTTACCCAGCTTACTTATAGCCACTCGGAGAACAAAACTGGGGATTATTCTCGGAGGAGAAACAGGGTGAAACATGAAAACAGCAACGAAAGAAGTATGGTTCACAACCCTTGATTTTTTTCTTTTATTTCAAAAGAACTTCAAAAATCTGTATCCTTAGTAAATCTGATTGTGAGATAAAGATGAGTATACTCTAGAAACTATGTGAATTTGTAACCAAAGCTCTGTTAGTGTTTAAGATTTCAGAATACACATGAGAATATGTGAGGCCTTTTTTTCGAAAAGGTCATAGTTCCTTATTTCTCTTGAATGTATCTAACCTGGATCAGTCAGCCTTGATCTTTTGCTTTTCTACAGCTTTGTTGCCACCTGCCCTGACAGCTTTTCTCCTTTCTTACATCACAGATCTTTTAGACACTCATTTTCACACTTTTTATTGTATCATTTATGTTACTCCGTTTCTAAAGATCACACAGTTTTTCTGTATTTCAGAAATATTTCTAGTTATGCTGTCTTTCCAGAGAAAACCTTCAACCTTCACAGTATATTTCAGTATTGCTGCTTTTAGCAGAAACTTCAGCCTGTTTATATTTGAGCATTAATCTATTCAGTGTAAATCATGTTCTTTTTATTTCAGGCTATTAATGAGATTAATTGAAAAGTAATTATATCATGTCTCCTATCAGAGGAACCGTTTCTGTATAAACTGGATTACATCTTTATTTTTTTCTCTGAATTAATAAATAAAGGCACTGCTCACACCTGGATTATTTAATTATTGCTTACCATTGAGAAACTATGGAAGGAGAATTCTTTAGTTGTCATGAAATAATTTATTTGTCATTTAGCTAAACTTCTTGCTGAAGTGGTCCTCTCATTGCATTTTTGTGTGGTAAGATTGTAAGTGTCTTTGCAAGGACATTTAACCATAAGTAATCTTCCTCTCAGATTTCTTACCTGACCATCTTATACTTCCCAATGAAAGAGTACATAGTAGGAGAGTCTTATTGAGGTATCTAGTTCTGCAGAACTACTGGACATGTTTGTGGTACACTCTGTCTGCTCCTCAGAAAACAAGACAAAAAATATGACTCAGTTTCTATAACTCATCAGCTGTTAGTTTACTTCTAGTTGAGCTTGAGTCACACAGTAATTCTAAAAGAAACACAGAAAGAATACAAATGTCTAAATAATTTACTGTCCTAGTTGCAGAACTGTAAGGAAAGATAAATTGAATAATAAATATTATATAAATAATATTTAGATATAAAGTATAAATTGAAAGATAAATTACCATTTTTTGTAGTTCTGCAGAGAGCATCAAAATATTGTCTGCCCTGTAAAGTGTATTATTCTAACCATACTGAAATGAATTAAAGCAAAATTTGAAAAAAAAAAAAATTTAAAAGGAGACTAAAGGATAATGTTTAAAATCTTTATTATATACCTTCTCTACTACCTTTCAATCTGTAAGAACTATCTGGTCACCTAATGACTCATTAGGGATATATAAAGAAAGAGCTTTTACATAAAGCCTTCTAGGGAGGGAGGATCTCCCTCCTGTTGAGATAAACTTGATAAGACACAATACACAGAAGAGTTTTCAACTTCTTTACTTTTTTATTATTTCAATTTTATTGGTGGTTTTGCCTACCATTCTCAAAAATGAGCAAAAAAATTATTATGCATTAGGTCCTGACCTTTACTGCCCTTGAAAAGTTTATCAGTACTTTCACTCCATGCCTGTCTTGGTTTAGCATACTTTAGTTTAGGAAGACAAGAGAAAACCAGTCAAAGTTAATCACTATTTAGTAAACTCGTATGAGTTGTTCAAAATTATTTGAGGGCCCGAAGAGCCCATAACCCTGAAATACAGGTTATCAAAAGGTATTTTGTTCTCAAAAGAAATAACTGAACCAGACAGACAGATAACCACAAAAGATACAAGTATAGCTTTCTGTCTCAGCATCTTCTTTATCCTTTCACAAAGCAATAAATCCTGGCAAATACTGAGGAGAGCGAAGGAGAAAGGGAATGAAGACTGTGTAGCAATTCCCCAGGCTGTACTCCCAATGTTCATATCTAAAGGTCTGTCTGTTTCAGATATAGCATTTTGATGTATTTTTCTTGGACAAATATAAGAAAGCATTTAACATCTGCAGTATCCTGCATCAAGAAGTTTGAAAGCTCAACTGCTATTGCCTAGAGTGACTCAAATTTTGATACTGGGAGAGACTACAAATAGTTGTTCTGTATTTGCCTTCTTTGTGCCAGTCGTAGTTCAGCTTTCACGTATAGGTCTCCAGCATATCCTGGATCCTTCTGAAGTGTAAATACTTCTACTCAAAATTCTACTGGTAGAAATCCAGAATGGCTACACCAGGAACAGCTAAGTAGACTAAAACTTCCCAGCCTATGGAGAGCATATGGTGGGTTTGTGAGGTCGTAGGAGAGAGTGGATTGTATGAGAATGAGTACATTTTATTTTCCAATGTACGTGCTAGAAAACATTGACTGAAGCTGTTGTGGAAAGGCTGACAACAAACCAAAGGAGGAGGTCTTTTGCATAATGTTCAGTAAAAGCATGAGACTCTACCACCATGGGCTGCTATGGAGCGAGAAAGTTGGTATGGATTCAAGAAGCAATGGGAAGAAAATCCTCTACAAGCTATTAGAACAGAAACATTGCATTCAGTCAGTAACCCCTAGACCTCCTTGTTTTTGAAGGTTACAAATGCATTTGAAAAAACTACTGCATGCTCATTCTGTTCTAATTTTCCTCCTTAGGCATCCACTACAGCCAGGTATTAGAGTGTGTATAATGGTTAGATGGGACCCGGATCTGTGCAGCCCTTGGGATCAGCACTATCATGATTTTAGTTTGTCGTTTTAGTTTCTCTGCCTTTGCTTTCTGTAAGCTATTGCCAAAATGAAGGAAACATAAAAACTGAGATTAGCATCATAGTCTTTTATCAGGGACATCTTGGATGATGATTGCCTTCTAAAGGTTGCAGAATTTTTCTGTACTGTTGACCCCTAAAGTGGGCATATTTCTCTAGCTGATGCAGGAGCTGCCAGCACAGTTAATTTGAGGTCGCTTAACTGAAAAATCCCTTTAGCAACATGTGCTCCTCTCTCTGCCAGGTCACTTGCCTGTGAAGCATAGATGCTGACAGTAATGTCTTTGAAACAAAACTGCCCTTTGGAATTACTGCAGCAAACGTTGCTCTTTCTTATAATGAGAATTTTCCACACTAGGATGTCTCATCTGGCAAATACAGCTTGCCATTTGTGACAATTTCTTCCAAGATTTAGAAGTTAATGGGATACATAAGTCTAGAAAGAACTAGAATATCTACAAATCCAAGGTGCTGGTTTCTCAATATGTGGAAAAATCCCTTTTCTTTCTACCCACCATAATACAATTGTATTATTTCTTAGGATTTGCTAGACATTTATATAGGTATGAGTCTTTTTTTCAGCTTTATCCTTCTACAGAATTATTTGCCTAGTATTTTCAATTCCAGCTGTATTGTTCAGGTAGAAAATTACACTCATAAAATGTTAGGAAGCCATTAAGTAGATTTTTGTGTTATTATGTCATCTTAAAACTGCAGTTTGTATGGTGATTCCTTCAGTTCAGGTATTAAATATAACACAGGAGGATAACATTGGTAGCATTTTTTCATCGTCCATTTTAAATTAGGTATCTGATCCTGTAACTATAGCTGGAACTCGAAGTGTAGGCCAGAGAAGAGAGGATGATAATGTCCACGTAGGGACATGTGATCCGATGTCTGAAACCTTGAAATGAAACAAACATCACTATTTTAAAAATAAAGGTGCATTTGAAAGCCTATTCACATAAAGATTATTGAAATCTTTGACTTACCTGCTGTGGGCATTTATGCTAGAACAATTTAGGAGACTGTTTTTCCCACGTGTCTGTCAAGCTATTCTGTTAGAGGTTATTGGCTCTGAGAAGTCTGTAATTTCAAAAGTCAAGGTCACAGATATGACTGTTTTCTTCAGCTGATTCCCTAATGCAGCAGTGTTCAAACTTTTTTGGTCACACGCTCTGTTATCAAAAGGATTTTGAGCACCGCCCATATATATTTATTTTTAATAAGTTATATACTTTTACAGTTGTACTATTATGCATACTACAAAGCATGCAGAAAAGTAGAGATTAAAGAGGATGAGATTAAGATAAATTTTGAGGTGATTTTTTAAAATTTCTTTTATTCATAATACAAAGAATATTTTTCTCCGAAACCTGAAAGCCAGGACTTTCCTGTGTGTGCACTCCACTTTGGAGACCAGTGCCCTTGTAAGTCAGTTCACAGACACTTTAGAAAATTAACCCTGCAAAACAAATTCATTGATTATTTTTTGCTGTATGAACTCTGTGAACAAGCTTTCAGAGAGCTGACAGAAGACCCGGTGGATCAGGAAGTGTCACAGTAGAAGCAGGGAGGTGTGACCACCCCTTTTGCAGCTGCTAGGTCATCAGAGCCAGAGCATCAGCCGGCACCCTGCCTAACTGTAGGAGCTCAGAGTCTCAGGCTCCCTCCCATGTTTTTCTCATTTGCAAACCGGCTGATTTAACCCTTCTCAGGACAAATTTACCTCCCAAAGTATGGCACCCTGTGTTATGATATTGCAGCCTTAGTCTCTGAACCCTGAAGAAAGCCCCCTGCAGATTTTCAGGCACTTCAAAAATATATTTACCCTGAAAATAATACAGTATAGCTTTAGGTACTGAGCTCCCTAAGAAAAAAAGATGTGTTTTACAGACAAGCTTTAAAAGCACAAAATAAACTTTTTCTATCAAGGTAAATGTTAGGAACGTCATTACTCATTGTAGAGCTACAATATATGCAGACTCATTTGACTTGTTACTATCATCTTTATTTTCATCTTACTGCACAGAGAAGTGGACAGCTCTGTATCATCATTCAAGCCAGAGCTTCTATCTTCCTTCTCCCTGTGCTTGTATGAGCCTTCTACTCAGCCCCAGCCCCAGCCCCAGCAGTCAGGGACAGAGACATCACAAACAAATGACCAGGACGTGGCAACTCCTCACAGTAGCACATTATATCCCAGCATATCTCCACTACACAGCAGCACTTTCAGATGTCACAGCTTCTGCTGCCTTCAAAAAGGTACAATCAGCTAAGACCTACAGGAGGGCTTAGTACCCATTGCACTGGATATTGTGCAATGTTTCCTCTTTTCTAACATGCCTCAAAGAAATTTACAGAAAAATTCATCGTGGTGAGTTAGGAACCACCTATACTTCCATAGGGCACATTAAGATTTCTACTAGGAAATACTGAAGGCAGTGATACCTGAAAACTTGCTGGTAATATATTCAAAATATGTAACTGCAGGAACTGTCAGAGATGAACTCAGACATCCATATAAACTAAGTTAATCTGTTTAATTTGGGCAGAAGCAAATAAGGAAAAAGGAACCTCTGCCTTTGGGAGCTGACACCATCCACAGTCTAATTCTGCTTCCTGACCTGTAGCAAGACATATCTGTTCTTACTGCCCTATCTACACTGAAATAATAATGTTTCCCAAGGAGACAAAACTCCATTTTTCAAGGACTGGAAAAGATAATGGTAGAATGGAAGTACAAACAGCTTAAATACAGACAGACAACTTGATCTGGACACTTAGAAATATTCTATCTGAACCCTTTTTGATGAAACAAATTTCTGTCAGCTGATCTTGCTTCTTTGATTCTGCAGTCAGAAAATAATGTCCTTGTTCTGATATTTCACCTTCCTGTCACAGCTCATCCTTTTCAGATTCATTTGGATTGAGAAAGCTATCAATCTTGTGATGTAATCCATGTACACTACTCCTTACAGCTGTCAGTGCTACCTGAAGTGAGTCCCATGCATATTAATGTTGTAATTTTGTTAAAGCTTTTGTACAGATAATATGATACCTGGAGGGACACTAAGGAAGAGAATATAAGACATCAGGACTTAAAAGTGAAAGTGGTGCAAATGACAGAATGATGGTGAAAGTTCTTTATACATTGTTCAATTTCTATTTCTTGATGGAGAAACAACAGTACCAAAAAAAACCCCCAAAATCTCAAACCTATGAGTAACTTCAGCTTCTCTTCAATAAATTATTACCAATTTGATATATCCCTCTTTAATTGCTGATGAATCACATAAAATATTAATTACTGTTCTTGCATATTAGGCTGGACAGCTGGAAGTCCCTTACAAACATACTGCTGTAGTTTTTGACACTGCTGTAAGATTTAGGTCATTTTGAAAAGGGGTCTGTGGTGGTGAGGAGGAGTTTTTCTGAACTGCTGGTAAATTGGAGAAGACAGTAGGAATTAGAGTGATTTCATTGGTTAGGTCAGCAGAGAGAGGTGGCTTGCAGGCTGCACACTAATGTCTATGCTGCCTTCAGGTCTGTCAGCTAAAATTAATGACTCACTGCAAACTAGAAAGGACTGTTTTCTGTGAGCTTCTGTGGGGGATAAAACAGCTTTGCAAGGTCACATTCTGTGCACACTGTTCCTCATTAACCTCCGCCTGGCCTAATCACCAGTGAAAAACAAAATCCCCATGCAGACATATGATAAAAGGCAGTAATATCTGATTGTATTTGGGAGACCAACAGGAGGTAGGAGAGCTTACTCTATGAACAACGTATTTAGCTACATAAGACTTGGCAGAGCAAACCTGGGTTTTAGTGGAATTAATGGAAACAAAATATGAATATATATCATATCTAAGAATAAAGTACGGTCCTACAATATTCACTTTATAATATGCATTTCTTTTTTAAAATATACATATTTCATACGCATTTTAACTTGCTTTCTTAATTTTCCACTGTTCATCAGTATTAGCTACAAAGAAATATTTTCTGTATCTAAAGTGATAGACATCTAAATTATCTAAATTGTTAAAGCAACGACTTTAATTTTTTTTTGTTCCATTTAGATTGCTACAAGAGAGTTTTTAATAGAATGGAAGACAGGAAAAGACTCTGGCAGAGACTTTCAATTCTTTGGCAGAAGAGAGTATAAATTTGACCTTTAGCCAGGATACTCATCCCAAACAAAGTCAAAAGCTGTATTCAAAAAAACCCACCACGTTGTGTCTTCATTTCTTTCAGAAATTTAGACCTTGTGTTTAAGATATTCAGATAGGAAAGGAATTGTGTTTCTCTCAAGGGACTGAGAAAAAAGTACATAAAAAAAAAATTAAAACAAACCCCCCAAACATAAATATTTGAGAACTGGAGATGTTGCAGACTAAAAAAAAGGCTCAAATAAAGCTAAAATAATCAAAATTTATTTCAAATAATAACACATGCTTAGTCTAAGCAGTAGAAAATATATATTGTTCACATGATATAGATTGACATAATGATATTTCACACAGCACATTCTTAGCCAACGAACTAGAAAATGTGTATAGCTCACATGATATACATTGGGATAATGATGCTACCCCAGTTGTCAGCAAATTAAGGCAGGCACTGTACACAGAGTAACAGCCCGTTTCCCAGTGAACTCAGACAGCTGCAAAGTGGCCACATTTTGGCAGCCTCTTGGAGCTGCTATCTTTTTCAAAAAGGAAGAAGCTTCTGAGACCTCCTCAGGAACTTTTGGCTTCCTCATTTTACAGCCTCCCTAGTGGGATGCTCTGGGGTCTAAATACATTTTGAGTGTGCTGATGGGATTTTTTGTATTTGACCTACTGTGCCTTGAAAAATGGATAACCTCATTCTCTCCAGAAAAATAATGAGAACCTGGTATTTAATATGCACCTTAAGACCAATGCTTTCCTTTTATTTTTTTTTCACACTTTTTAAGATTTCCATAAAGCATTATTTAAGATAAACAAGATCTCTCTGATAGCCTTTTAAAATAGGTATGAGCTAGAGAAAGAATTTGCCACTCCTTTTATGACATTAGAAAGTATCAAACATACTCAATGAACTTTATTGTTGTTCCTAAATTGAAATAGGAAGCCTTTTTGTTGTTATGTATCATAATAAGTGAAAGCATACCAAGCAGTGATTTATGCGTATATTATATATGCTACATATTTCCGCTTTTATGGAATTATTTTGCTTGCCTAATGCTTCGTTAACTCCATTCTGAAAGGTCATGTCTTTTGTATTGGCACAGCACGTTATGAGCTGGCATGGTTGACAACAGTGAGTTATAATGTTGGAATAACTCAGTAGTGTTATTCACAGTGATTCTAATAGGATCTGACAAGGAGAGTGTGTGAAGGCTGTGCAGAAGGTGATTATCTAAAAACTGCTGCTCCTCAGAATATTTGCAAGGGTGTTTGCACAGATCTGCTACTCACAGAGTGTTTCTTTTGAATAAAATCTGTGATGCTGCAAAACAGTTGTGGAAACAAGTAGAGCCTTGCCAGGGAAAAAGATATCTACACCTTTTATGACAGATATAAATTGATGTTTCAAGCATTGCAGCTTTGTCCTTCCTTGTTGAAAAAAATGGTGAAGAAAAGGTGGTCCAGATTCATCCTGGTGCTATCTTCCAGCATTTTACTGTGATGCCGAACTAGGAGAAGACCTTTAGCTCAGGCTGCTTTACAGACAGAGGGCAACTTTACAGCTATCTTAACTCTGAGTTGCTACTGGAAGCATCTCTCTCTGTCTCTTCATGAAATCCAGATGGAGCAGGATAGATAGGTGTCTAAGCCACAAGGCTGAGTGAAGTGCCCAGTGTTAGGAAAGAAAATGTCAGGTCTGAGAACCCACTACTGCTGCTGTTCTTCTCCACCCTCGTGCTCGCTTCTCAGTGACTGCTGTCTTTGATCTCTCACTTCCCTATCATCTGTTAGCTGTCAGAAGCAGCATGCTCTTGTAGTTTAAAGCAAAACAAAATAATTCAGAAACTTACTAAGTTACTTACTTAATTCTTTGTACAGAAAGTAGTCCTATCTTCTGTGATATGCATGTTGCCAAATGCTGGCAGAAAGAAAACTGACTAATAAAATGGGTGTAGAAATTTAGGAGTATTACCTAATTCTCAGATGCAAAACAGTAACATCCCTTAAAAGTACCAGAAATGAGAATGAGGGTCACACTTGCAGTGTGACTGCCATTTTGCCTTTGCTGTCAGGAGGCCCGGCTGTGCACCTCAGGCTGGTGGCTGCAGCTCCCGTGCTAAGGGCATCCCTGTACTCAGGACATCCCGGTGCTCGGGGTATCTCTGTGCTCAGGGCATCCCGGTGCTCAGGGTATCCCTATGCTGAGCTATCTCTTTGCTCAGAGCATCCCGGTGCTCAGGGTGTCCCTGTACTCAGGGTATTCCTGTGCTCAGGGCATCTCGGAGCTCAGGGCATGGCGATGCTCAGGGCATCCCGGAGCGGCCGCCGCTCTGAGCGCCGCGGGGCTCCGCGGACCGACACCGGCTCGTCCCAAACCCGCAAACAACGGTGAGACAGTGACACCTTCCGGCCAAAGGGGAGATTTGCACAAGCCCCAGATACTCCTGTAGTGGTGCAGGCATCGCTGTGGACCAGTTATTGTCTCTCCTGCTGTCTCTGCTTGCTTTTAAAATACCGATAGCTGATTGATTTCTACCGATAACATTGAACCGCCTAATGCTGGCAATCATAACACGCTGCTGCTGGTATTTGGCCAGTGATGTTTTCGAATTGGGCTGAACTAAATGAATCAACTGCAACCATTTTTAATTCCCTAATGAATATTCATTTAAAACCTAATGAATATTCATTACCTAAGGAAACTGAGAGCGTAAAGATCTCTGAGATGTATGCTAAGGGCATCGTCATTACCTTGTCCTAATGCCACGTGGCAGGCACAGAAGTGCTCCACGTGATACAGACTGAACTTCTCATGCAACGTGGGCCTCCACAGATTGTGACACAGGTGCCAAACTCCAGCACCCAATTTCTTTCACAGCCTGAAAATTGATGGACAGGTTAGGCTGCCGAGTGCCTGAAGCATTCCAGGGTTATCTAGTTCATATAAACTTTATATTATTCTTTCTATGTACTGAATTTGCTGTAAGTCTTTAGAAAGTTGTTGTGAGATATCCTTGATTGAAATGTTGCCTATCAGCAGAGGCACTGATGAATAGAATTGGTGGTGAGAGCAGAGGGAATCAACAGGGGTTTTGGTTGGTTGACTCAGCTGTGTCAGCTCTGTACTTTTAGATCAACTGAGAGCTTATGAACTGCTGTAACAGAAAAATACTACTCTTTTAAACATGACCTGGAACTTAATAACTCAGTCAAATGCCTTTAAAGTACTTGATTTGATGTGATAACAGAAAGGGGGAAAATAAAATAGACTAGAACCTTACTTTTTCATAAGCTGGGTGGTTGAGCATGTCAGTGGTTAAAAATTTTCCCCAAAAGAAAAAGGAAAGCAGTCAACCAATTTTAGTAGAGTATTGATAACCAAATAACAGAGCATGATCATGCTTCTAGTTTAACACGTTGGTTCTTTCTCATTGCCCTTGATTTTAGCCACGTGTACCTTATAGATCTTTCCCTCTGGGGATCTCCAATTATTCACCAAATCACTGTCTGGAAATCTCACTCCAACTTACAGGATGTTTTTTTCAAATGCTATGTTAATATTGTCTGCTTCCAGAAATCTCTTCTGCTATATTCTTTTCAGCAACAATCTCTGTCTGCTGTCTTTTAGCACTATTTCTCATCCTAGGCTGCATTTTTCTCTTTTAACCATGTTTCTGTGATCCCTTCCATTCAATGATGATGATGAGTAACTCTTTATAATTAAGTGATACTAGATGGTTTCAGTAAGAAATTGAGTGACAGCATGTGTTATCAGCTATTTTTTCACCATCGTTAGTGCTACAGCAGTGACAAGGAAGCAGTATTTTTACTTCAGCTATCAAGTTTTGATAAACAGGATGTAGGATTTCCTTCATTGGTACTTTTTGTTTAATTGCCCAATAGTTTAAATAAATAATTTCCTGACAAATTCACATCAAGTGTCGTATCATGTTTCCTGACTGGCTTCCCCCTGTTAAAATAACTTCCCAGCTGCCTCACTTGCTCTCTGCATTTTGGGGCACAGAGTTTACCATGTAGCCTTCAGCATTGTGCTACAGGAATTTCCTTTTCAGAGGCTGGGAGTCACCTGTTGCTCAGGCTTATGGCGAGCGGGGACAAGGAACAAAAAGAGAAAGACCTATTTCTAATAAAAAATGAATTTTTGTGACCTTTTTACTACTGCAAAAATAGTTCAATTTCTCCATAAGTACAACATCAATACACTATTTTTCTGGATAAAGTAATTTAAATGTAGGCTACATTGGTCAGTGAAATAATTGGATTGACAAATGAGTCAATAGAATTACACCACCAGATGCAAGCCTGAATGTGGTTTTTGATGTCCAAGTTCTAGTAAGCAATGGATGACCAAACAAGTTGCACCAGTGCCTTAGGTGCCTTTGATATAACTCTAATCAGATAGGATATAAATATATACCTACTTAGAAGGTACATCTTCAAAGCACTGTGCAACCTGAGGTAATTTGCTTTTATGCATAATTTTATTAAAGGAAATTATAATCTTGAACATTTGAATTTGTAGAGCACAAAATTATGAGAAGTTTGTTTTGCTAGATTTCCTCCCACATATACAGATAACAATTTACCTCTTTTTTGTGCAGCCTGATTGACAGGAAGGTAATTATGAAATTTTACACTAGATGATCGACCAAGGATCAATCTCTCAGCTGGACTTTAAAGAAAAATATTTGATTTAATCTTCTGCTAAGATTGTGGAAGAGAGATAAAAAGCAATTAACAGCCTTAAATCTGGCTATATTATTGCTTCATCTTGCCTGAAAAGTGTTTACTTCTAGAAACAGCCCAAACCTTGAAAATTACCAGTGGCAAATACAGATTATTTGAAAAACTGTAAAATCCCAAAAGAAGTATATTTGCCTTACCTATTGTCAGCTATCGAATGATACATGCTTTAAAGAATGATATATTTCACACTCAGTGTTTTCAGTGGAAGGTGAAGGAATTGTATTGCTTAAATAATTGTTCTCATTACTTAGGCCTCTGGCTTTTTGACTCGTGCTAGAAATTTACTGTCAATTAACACAGTGGGCAAGAAGCTTGATAAGTTTATGACTTGTACAGGAAAAAAGATTTTGTGGTTTGTTTCAGGGCCAGTGTTGGAAAGGAGACTCAACCTTGTAAAATGTTGGTGTGCTGGGACTGGCTGGGATGAGTCAACATCCTTCACTGCAGCCCATACAGTGCTTGCTTCAAAATTGTGGCTAAACCAGTGTTGATAACACAGCAGTATTTTGGCCACAGCTGAACAAAACTTGCACAGCATCAAGGCTTTATCTTTCCTGCTCTGACTCTGCAGAGAGTAAACTCAGGGTGGGCATGACATTTGAAGGCTATCTAGCCAGGACAATTGTCTCTAACTGACCAAAGGAATATTCCATCCCATAGAGCATCCTTCTCTCCAATAACAGCTTGGAGAAAGGATATCAGATATGACAGAGGATTGACATTTGCCTTCTCAAACAGCTGTTAGACATGCTGAGGCCCTGGTTCCCAAATGAGGAAGCATTTGGACACCTGCCAGCCAATGGCAGGTAGTGAATGAATTCGTTTTTGCTTTGCTTGCATGCACAGCCTTTGCTTCCCCTTTTAAAGTGTCACTGTCTTGATGCCAGAGTGGTTTTCCCTGCCTTCCATTTCCTCTGTGTCTCACAGGGAAGCAGAGGGAGTGAGCAGACGTGGATTTTGGGTTGTTGGCCAGGGTCAAACCACTGCCACAGCCAGCCACCCAACAACAGGAAAAGCATAGATTTTTGGGGCAGATGCCCCTAATACAGCTTTTCTAACATAAAAAATATTATTGAAGAAAAGAAAATCAATAGCATTTTAATTGTCTCTTCTGAAATATTTATTACTTCTCATATAAAAAACCCCACTGAAAGTACAAAGCAATATGGGTGAAGAGTCATACTGACACTAGTAAAAACATTGGTGCTTTATTAAGGTATAAATGGTTTTTAGATTCTATTTTTCACTGGGAAAAATAGGAAAATAGGCAAACTGTACCTTAACTTTTCTTGATCCTATGTGGTGACAAACACAATCTTGAAAAAAAGAAATCAGTATTATGCAGTTCTTTGATAATTATTGCAACATTAACCCTGAAGTAAGGGAACAACCAAAAATTCAGCATGTTTCTGCTGCCCTTAGCATATCACCAGAGAGGGTATAAGAGTACAGCAGGCACACAGTGATATGGTTCAGGGATATCTGCCATGATTTGACCCATCCTTGGATTAGACTGTCCTTGAGACAAAGACTCTAATCAGTACTTAATACTGGCAGACTTTTCATTTGTGAATTTACATAATTACTTTTTAAGCTTGTCTAAGCTTTGATATTCATAATATGCTGCACCAGTTAGTTCTCAGTTTAATGACATCTCATGGGAAAACTACAACCTAACAATCTGAACATAAACTAGCTATTGTTTTGCCTTTATCAGCTTCTGTTATCTGCGACTTAATCTTGCTTAAAATGTTTTTCTTCTACAATTCTGATAACTCATTTTCAGATTCATAGTTAATCATCAGCGGTCTATCATCTCACTAAGCACCTATCTTTTATTACTGTGTTGAACGTCATGGATCTTGGCGTTGATCCCTGCACATTATTCGTGTTTTTCTGTTTCTTATTAAAGCAACTGTGGTTCTGTAATAGGTCTGCTGCTTTTTCCCCTATTCTTTTCAGACATTACTAGTATGGGACCTTGTAAAAAAATTTTTGGAAGTCTAATACACCATTTCACTCTTCCCATGAGTTTATGGTTTCCTTCAACACATTCGTGTGGTGACACTATTCCTATACTGACTCTTCCTCAGCATACTATTTACACTCATGTCTGCTAATTTCACTTTTTATTGATGTATCAACGAATCTAAGCATGAAGACCTGTCTATCACCTAAAGATTTCTTTCCAGATGCTTTCCAAACTTTAATTAATAATGAAGAGGGCAGGCTCTGATCTGAAGGAAAAGTTGTCCCAGATGTCTTACCCGGTTTATTCACTCTTGCATGTCTGAGCTTCTTTGGTACCGGGAAGGAGCTTTTCTAAAAGAACTCTTCTAAAGTGTGCTTGAATTCACCACCAATATTAGCTTTTGCTATTCATCTCACTAGAAATCTATCAAACACCTTCTGTTTCTTTGGCACACATCTTTGCCTGGCTCTGCTTTTTGAAATCCTGTCACTTCTGCCTCTCTGCTCACTTATGATGTTCTAAGGGTAGCATTAATTTTCCTCTCTTTTCCTGCAGGTTATGCTCTCTTGCTTGTCCTATCTAGCTGCTGAGACAATGGCCAGCCACATGGCTCAGTTGTGGTTTGTCTGTGCTCTGATGGATCAGCAGCACAGAGTATTTTAACTTACACACTCTTTTTTGGGAGAGGTCACTAGGAGGACAAGATCAAAGGCACATAATTCAGGTTTTGAAAAGGATATCTGTGACCTTGCAAAAGCATACATAAAAACTCTCTGGATTCAAAGGAAAAGTCAAATGATACACAGTTGTTTTGTTTGGTTTTCTGTCACTCAATGTATATATTATGACCATGATTTTAGAAAAGGCCATTAGGTTGTGCAAAGATAGATTTTCCTAGTGTACTCCTGGAACTGTCACCTAATGTAGTATTACTGTATATGTAAGGTGTGGCAGAAAAAATATTTTTCCTGTTATCAAAATTTTGTAGCTGTTTTATCAAGTAGTAAACTGTCATGTCTTCTGCATTAAAATTTTGCATAGGCATGACTACTGCACAGCACCTGATAGCAAATTTCCCCTTCTCTATAGAGCCACAATTCTTCCCCTTATTCCATTTACCAGGACCTTTTCCTTTGTATGCAATAAGACAACAGTGCCCTAAAGTAGCCCACACATAACTTGACAGAACACCTATGCTCCTGTTGAATGAACAGTGAGCATGTCATCCTTAGGATCCTAGATCTGATGTACTCCATTATCATTACAAGCCAAAATAAGCAGCTTACATCATTCTTTCCAAAATGTGACTTAGGAAAAAGCCTGCTCTTCCTTTCTCTGCACTTTTTTCTCTCTACCAATGCCAGAAAAGAGGAAGCAATGTGAAACCCTTCCAAAGGTATGCAGCTCTGGAGGGTTACAGGAAACAATATTCAGAATATTCATTAGTTCATATGTCTGCTGTTGAGCACTGGTGTGTGTTGATTCACATACTCAGCTTTTCTGAATTGGTGGTTTTATCTCCTGGGATTTGGATTTCTCTTATCACTTCTTTCCTTCATGTCTGTGTCATGGAAGTTACTGGTCACAGAGATCTGCATGAACTCTTGCTGAGCAGAAGTACTGCACATGAACCTACCAAGTCCTGATGGAGAAACTGCATGCAGTGGGCTGGAAGTGGCAAACTGAGATCAGCTCACCAAGAGAAACACATAACTATAAAAAACCCCCCTAATTCACCAGTTTCAAATGGTACCTGTGTGACCTTATTTCATCTGACAGCCTTAGAAGGAACTGTAAGTAATGTAGAGGTTAATGTATTTTAAAATGTCAGACATGATTATTAGCTCTTTATCTACAGAAACAGAATTAAAGTGAGTAAACAACAGTTGTTATGCAACATGGAAAAGCTATTTTATTTGCATTGTGGAGATGTTTTCTGTCCAATCCATGGTATATGTTTGAGCTGTCAAGTTGTTTGGGGCTTTTAAACAGTACTGTTCTATATGTTTTCCTTTTTAGGAAGTATTTCCTTTTTCAGAAGTATTCATGCATTGAGAAGACTCATGAATGACCCTTAACAGCAAAGGATATAAATTCTCTTATTCCTCTCTTTTGGAAGAGCTCCAAACTTTGTCTCCCTCTGCTATTACTCTCTGTTTTTTACATACTGCCTTTTAAATGGATTCACTTTTATTCTATTGCAGTAAGCTGTCCACCAAGTAGTCTTGGCTGCACATCCTACATCTACTTAGGATGTCACCATTTATTGGTAGGAGTTAGATTTAGTTTTTCATATTTTTGTTCCAACTGGTCCTTCCGTACAACAAATGCCACATGGCAGAAACACAAGTAATGGTACTCTATCCTCTTCTAAAGGCCTGCGTGCCTGGTAACTGTCCTGTGCTAGGGGGAAACATGCTCACAAACATTCAAAACAACTGCCAGAAGAGGGACCAAATATACACTTGCTGCTGTGCAGTTTATTTCATTTATAGCTCATTTGGGCTCTTCTGGCAAAGACAGCAATTAGCAAAGACATGTTACTTAACACAGTCGAAACAGTATATGTACTAACAAAGTCCTCTTCTGCCTTTATGATCATAGAAGATAACAACCTAATGAAAAACCCTTAGGTCTTCCTTAAAATGATAATTGCAAGGAAAAACCAGTGCATACTTCAATTTCCAAGCTAAATGCAGAGATTTGTCTTCATGGGAAGACAAACACCATGTGAATGTGCTTTGATATCTTGCGCTTCATAAAAAAATTAAGGCTGATAGAGGCTGATATTTACCCCATTAATCCAGATTCTATTTAGTCCATTGTTTTCTACTGGAAGATAATCCTTAGCACCACCTCCAGTGGTGCTGGGTACAGTGAAATACTGGGTACAAGTTCCTAACTTAGATGCCCAAATTAGAAAGGATCAATCTAAGCCAGGTGCAGTATGTGCATTTAGGAAGGAATTACTCAGACTTCACTTTATCTTTAGGAATTTCCATCTAGAAGGTTATAGATCTAAGTAAAAACAGTTGGGTAATCAAGCAAGTGAGCAGCCTGGATCTAAAGATCTGAGGATATGGACAAATTAAAAAAAAATGACGGAGTCTGATTTTGTTTCTCTGAGACACCAAGCGTAAGTTCACAATCGCTTTATGGATAAATTTATTGAAATTATTTCTAAGTACACTTATCAATTCACACTACTCATAACTACTATCCTCATTATCTGATATACATAAACAGGATATTTCCATTTGCTTAAGCAATACCATGAAATAGTTAAGTGAGCATAGACTATAAAATCACAATGTAAAATAAGGCAAGAAAAAAGCATGAGGCTTAGTAGTCTTTCACAAGAAAAGCAGATTTTGCTGTCAAGTTTCAGAGGAAAATGTCTAACAAACATATTGCAAATGAGAAAAACAAAATTTACTACAGTAAACAAATTTCTTCCTTCAAGGCAGTGTTAACTTTTAATGCCAATCTGAAAATAATTCAGCAAGTCAGCTGATAGAAATATTACCCCAAGTAATTAAAAAATGCAAAAATCTTTCTTTGGTTAAATATAAAGCTGAATGCAAAAACAAATCAGATGAAGTTTCTGTAAGGGAGTAATTTGGGATATGATGGAACAAATATTATACAACTACAAAAATGAACTCAATTACGAACAGTAAATTTTGGCAAATCAAGACTTTCAGTAACAAGTTGTAAAGTTTGGAACTTGGTTTATTTTTTCACAAACTATTATGTATGCATGTTCTGGCATAATGAAGTAACAAGACTGCAAAACTGTTAAAGTAGCATAGAAATATTTTCTAATCCTGTACGTTCTAGTTCTCCTACAAGACACCTCATTTGGCTTCGTGCTTTCATCTGTTCAAGTGTTCAGCAATGGCAGATTGTTTTCACTTGCTACACAAACACTTTTGAGTGGTACAACTGAAAACATGTTTTCTCCTACAGATTTGCACTCAGTCTTCCCTGTACATGTCTAATTGCAAGTCATCTCAGCTTCTGTTGTCTGTCCCTCAGGACCCCTACAGAATACCAAACAGCTCCTTCCCATGTCCCTACACCATTCTCAACTGGTTTCTTCCTCACTATTTACACCTTCCTCTTTTGGGGGAGCTTCCAGCTAGAACTGAATCAGGATGTGGCTAATTGTGGTCAGACTACATCTGCTGGGATGACACAATACTTAGGGGACCACTCATCTCAAAAACCTCCCCTACACTTAAGGCACCCATCAGTTTCTTTTTAATTTTCATTGCTCAGCAGTCACCATTCAAAAATTCTGAGGCACAATTTAATGGCAGGATATAAACCTCACTTTCTTTGGCTGAAAAAGAGTTAAGAGGCACATGGATGCTGATTCTAGTAGCACCAATCAGTACTAAGGAGTTTTCTCTCTCTTCCCCGGGATTACATGTGCTGAAGAACCTAGAGCTAATCAACTATGTTGATCCATATCAGGGTAATGCTTACATCTCCATACTAAAGAAATATTAATAAAGTTCTATTTGAAGCCCTAGTTTGGAAACTGTTCTAATATTTGTCCATCTTCACTAGGAATGTGGTCTCACAGCTGCTTGTGTCTACTTAGGACTTAAGGACAGGAGGAATTTGCAGTGAAGCAGCTTGAAGCATTAGGAGCCCTCCAGCATTCTTTTCCAGACTTCTGAAGTTTTCCTCTAAGCAATGGATAAGGCTTTTGCTGATATAAAACCAATAAAACATCCCCTCTTGCAAGAAAAGGATTTGACCTTGGAAGACAGGATTTGCCAAACAGCTGTAGTTGTTAGACTCGGTCTACCCATGTAAGTCAATTATCACAGAATAATGTTCTGTTATTAAAACTAATTCTGTGGATCCTTACAGTTAGCTCCAACAGCTGTTTGAAGGAAATATCTTCAGAATTGTTTTGGATCTTATTTGGTATCTCTTGGCTTGAAGTAAAAAAAAAAGTCACTGCCTAGAATTTTGGGGTTTTTTTAAAGTTACCAAGTTTTTGTTGCATTCAAGGCTAAGATCATAAAGCAACTGCAATAGGAATGTTTTGAACACACACAAAATGCGTTTCTCCAAAGATAAATGTCAGGATTTCCAGAGCTCCCTGTGGTACCTGGACCAAACAAAGTAGGGTTTGTGCCTTTGAAGTTGACCATTAATTATGCCAATTATTTATCATTTATTATTATTTTTTATTTCCTTCTGTAGCCCAAAATGGTTTAAACCTAGGAGAACATGCATAGAATAAAACCACTTACAAAGATGAAAAACTACTTACCAACCTAAAAATAAACACCAACCCCCTTGCAGACAAAGCAAGCAGAAAAACCAAGAGGCAGGGCAACACAAAGCTACAGTTTCAGCAGCCAATTTGACCAAGCTAATAGAGTCCTGATACATCTATGAAGTGTTGCTTCTATACTTAATGCAGGATCTCCCTGCTTTTAGTGCAGCCTTGCTAATGCCAAAAACTTGTCTATTTGTATGACTTGCCTATGTTAGCCAAGACTTTATATCCCAACTGCAAGATCACGTAGGAAAGAAGGCGGAAAGATGTTGCTACATTTCTGATTAAGTGGCAGGTTTTTTTTCCAGATTGTACCTAGCCTCATTTTCATTGCAAAATATATTAATTCTGCTTTATTCAGAATATAATTCTTATATTTCTAAGTAAGAACACTTTTTTTACTGCTCAACTACGTACAAGAAACAAATTGTTACAAAACCTAAAATGTGTCAAACAGTATACAGAAGTAAACCTTTTAAGACTGCCAGCATTTATTTCCTACAACAAAAATGCTGTTGTATCAATGACAAATTCATATAAAAAACTGTAAATGCATTCTGGTTTTTATAGTGCATAGAAACTTCAAGGCAAAATACAATAAACCCAGTATCTAAGAAAGGGGAATCTTTATCCATGTTCACTCCTTACAGTAAATCATCTAATACTTACATACGTCTCATTGTGTCTTATTTAGCCTTTAACTTTTAGTTCTTAAAACTGGAAAATTAATTATGAAAAACAAAAAGCAACCATCAGACTGGATTTTGTCTCCCATCTCCAACAAAACAGCCTATGCTAGGATTTCTGTTATTTTCAAACCCATAAAAACAGTAAAATAGAAAAAATGGAAGGGAATTAAATCAGCTTTATCTATTTGGTTTTTTCTGCATTCCTTTATGTTCAAAGAAAAATGACCAGTACAAAGAAATTCTGTTTAGATGGTTTTTTCCTTTCACTTTTTTATGGAGTCTGCAAATGCTGCCTTTTTTCCCTACATTTTCATTGAGGAAAGACTTTTCTGAAGACTTTACTTCTTACTCTTAAAATTGAAGTTTTAATTATTTCAAGGAAAGGCAACTCATGCAACCATTTTCTTATTAGCTTATTAGAACATTTTTCAATTGCTGAATGCATAAGGTAACTAAATGGTATTATGGCAACTCACTCTTCTAAAGCTGTATTGTAAGTCATTAACAGCAGTGTTACAATTTTAGTGCAAGACAACTAGTGGTATTCCTGTTGCTTTATCCTATTATCAAGAAAATTTTAGTTGCTCGAGACCCACTCTATGCTTTGCAAGGAGTTTGAGAAACAACAGTTTGCTGAAAGAAGTAGAAGCACCAACTAGACAGTATGTATGATCAGAACCATACAGGTATATTCCTGAAAATTCAGCATTCTGTATAAATTATAATAACCAAATTGGTTCTGCAGTCTCAGAGAGTGCAGTAATTTGTTCAAGGCTAAGGAATTGTTGCAGCTATAGTCTAAGAAGGTACTGTATCCCCGTTACTTCTTTCATCTACTCAAATATGCAAGCCGTACAGTATTTAAGTGCTTAGCCTGCTAAGGACTACAACACAGCAGAACTCAGAACGAAGCTAAGGAAAGTTAGAATGAAGACATTTTAATATTCAGCGTAAATTGCAACACTCTCAATGTTTCATTTAAGTTGTGATAAAGATTCCCCTTTCACCATTTCTTTGGTAAAACTGGCTATGTCACATTTGCTTAATCAGCAATAAAAGGCATTTTCTTTGGTGGAAATACTTTTTTGATCTTACATGGCCAGTGTTATAACACTTAGATGGTATGTCCCCTCTATATTGACCATTTATTCAGTGAGTACAACTCTAGTTCCAATTTAGGACATAAAAATTAGACCAATCATGAACCAAACATAATCATATAAAAAAGCACCTACTAGTAGCAAAATGACAAACCATGTTACAGATAAAGGTCTAAATGCAGTATGTCTTATCATCTGTATAAAATGAGTAGTTTCACAGCTATTTTAAAAGCATCTTATTTCTCATATGTAGAAGACTTTACTTCAAAACATAGTGAATGCTTAAAATGCATAGCCGCATACATCTTCTGTAGCTTTGTGACAATTTCCACTTCTGTTGGCTTAAATCTCCTGCAATAAAAAAAATAAACACATTTCATTATAATACAAATTCTGCTGTTTTGTTGCTTAGTATTTTCCAGTATTTGTTTGAAAATGAATTTCATTCTAATTAATATCTCAGTTTCTTTTGAATGGTCCAATTTGCAAATTAATCATAGAATTGTTTAGGTTGGAAAAGACCTCCAGGGCCATCAAGTCCAATCATTAGCTCAGCAGTACCATGTTTAGCACTAAACCATACCCTTAAGTGCTATATCCACACATCTTTTGAGGATGCCCAGGAATGATGATTCCATCACCTCCCTGGACAACCTGTTCCAGTGATGCCTTTATCTGCTTAAAATCAGAAGCTGGATGATTGTTATGAGGCTTATGATGCTAGGAGACATGGGACAGAGAAGTGTCCCTGGTCTCCAGAACACTAGTGGTGATAAGGTCGACATAGGAATCTTATTTTGACTATAGGTATAGGGAGTATGGGATACGGATACTAGCTAGGAATTTACAAGGGTAGAGGGTAAAGGCTACAGGGCTACAAGACTACAGGGTTACTAATATACTACTAATATAAAAAGCATAAAAGCAAAAATCTCTTGCATCACCAATGCCTGACCATGTTTTAAGTGAAGAAAATTTCCCTGATATCCAATCTAAACCTCCCGTGCTGGAACTTGAGGCCATTTCTTCTTGTTCTGTCACTTGTTACTTGGGAGAAGAGACTGCTACAACCTCCTTTTAGGGAGTTATAGAGAGCAACTGGCATTTAACATGTTAAGACACTAAAACTTTTGACACTATATATGAAGACAAAGCAAGTGATTCTCAGAGAAGAATCCTATTTATTGACTGAGTCCTAGGTGTCAAAAGGACTCGACTGGGATAAAGTTCATTTTTTTCACAGCAGCTGCTATAGGTCTGCATGTGTGCAAGAAACAGTGCTGATAACACAGTAATGTTTTAGGTATTGCTGACCAGTGCTTACAGTAGTAAGGCCTTTTTCTCTCCTCATCCCACCCACCAGTGTGGTGGTGCATGCCCCCCAACTCCTTTCCCCAGGCTGCACTGCGATCCGAGAAATACTTGTTAGGCCTTAGCCTTGAGAAATGGCACCTGGGCTCAGCTCTTATTGGGCTTATCAGAAACAGTCTGCTCCCAGGAACTCCTGCTCCTGCTTTCTTTATGAACAGCCTTGGAAACTACTTTTCTTGCCTGAACAGCATAACATTCCTATTCTCAGACTTTCTTTGAAAGTGCCGATCCAAACTGTGGCCAGGATGAGACCTTGTTATGACTAAAGCCCACTCTCTTCCAACCCTATAAACAGTGGCCCAAAACGAGACCCTTTGAGCTCTCCTGGACAGCAGTGGCTGTGACAGCAATCTCCGAGTGGGGCCTCTCAGAGCTGGGAACGCTCAGGTTTGCTTTACTTGGAGGATCCCTGAACAATGATGACTCCTGGGCTGATACCCTCACCCCTCAAGGCCCAACCCTTCACCCATCAGGAGAGGCAAAGGCACCTGAAGTGAGTATTTGACTGAACTCTGAGGGGAATTTTTCACAGATACCTTGCTTGCACTGACTCTTTATGTCTGAGTGCATAAACATGCATATATGCTATAGCAAATCTCGGAGAAATACTGTTTTCTTAGATATTTAAGTACCTTAGATACCAAAATAAGTCAGGCCTGTGAGTGATTCTTTTGTTTACTTTGTGTGCTCAGCTTTTGCTTTCTTCTGTCAAGCTGTCTGTATCTCAGCTCCTGAGTTCACTTATTTTTACTCATCTGATTCTCTCCCCCATCCCACCAGAGAGAGCAAGCAAGTGGCTTGGGGCTGAGTTACCGACTGGGGTTAAACCCAAGAGAAACAGAGAAACTATAATCTTGGAAAGTATTTGTTCTGGATCGTTTTCTGAGTTGTTACTCTTTATGTGAACTTTACCTGACATGTCTCTTACTGTTCTTTAAAACAAAGGGGATGGCAACAGTCTTTACTCAGGTAGGTGGCTTGTGGTGAGGACGAACTAGCAGTGACATGAATGCAAAGTCATTCACATGTCTCATCTACAGATCAGCAGTTGAGGTGCCAGATGCAGAACAGAAACAAGAGTGTGTAGGATTGGTCCTCAACTGACAGACTATCCTTTGACAAGCATTTCCAGATGGCATAAGTAGAAACAGCCTATAATCAGACTGTAAAGAGGGTAGAGAATCAGGAAGTTCATTATATAGCTTTCATGGGGCTACACACCCTCTGCTTCCTTATTCTACAACTAATCCTTTCAGTGACCATCCATTAAGCTGAGTCTTCTTTCCCAGACTGCTCTGCTCTTGTTTCATCTTTCCAGTACTGTCATATTCCCCACTTGCTATTACACTGGGATCCTTCCTCTGTAAACTTGCTTGACACCCAAAATACAGCTGGAAAAAGCAGGATTTTGAACACAGCAGCAATTTTTATGCATCTCAGCACCTACCCTGGCATTCACAGGATCATTTCATGATCAGGAGTCAAGAGTTAAGCAGGTTGACCTGCGTCCCATTTTAAAGATTGCATGCTTTAACAGAACTAGTAAATCATAACGACCATGACAACAGAATTGAGTTAAAGGACTTGGTCGTGCTTTCTTCCTTGAATTTATCTTACTTTACCTAAACAATGGTTTAATTACTATGTTGCTCCCACATAAAAAAAGGGAGTGCACAGTGGATTTCTTTGTCCTAGTATCAGGCTGCTCAAGAGAAAAGTAAACACTGGTCTCTATTTCATCTCTTACTTACCTTGCAAGGAACCAGATTAAATTCTTCTCAGCCTAGAACTTCTGTGTTTCCCATGAAGTTCTTCTGATTTACTATAAGACAAAGAGGTTAATTTCACTTACAAGATAGCACCATCATTCCAGTCCCACAATCCAATCACAGGAGTACATCTCAAATGCATTTGGGTTTCTCTTCTGGTATGTGACATTAAGAAAATAGATTAAGAGAAATTAAGCAACCAAAATACTGACTCTCAAAATCCTTCAACTCAGTAGTAAAGACTCAACTCAGTCTATCCCAAAAATCCCATAAAATTCTGGGCAGAAGGTAGAACAGTAACAGAATTCCCAAGTGATTGCTGTGCTATTACTTCATTCAATACATAAAATTTGCATATAAAATGCATACTCAATATACAATTACTAAATACACAGCTCAACATCCTCAAAACTGGGGATGAAACAGATATATGATTGCTCCTTCTGAAATAACTGCAACTAGCTATTATGTTGTGGATCACAATAAAGACTTGAATTAAAAGTTCTCTTGCTAAAAAAAAGTTTGAAATTCACATGACATCCAAATGTCACTGCTGGATGTGACATTTAATTATAGCCTCATCAACCAAGTACAGCTGTCTTAGTCATCCCTTGACATAACAGACCAGACATGTTCCTTTGGACCCACTCTCTCTGGTACACAAATCCATCTTCTCAACAGCCAATAGTTGAAATAACTTTCAGTTCTTGAAATTGGGGAAGTACATAGTTAAATAAATTTTCCTCGTATGTGTTTATCTAAGAATTCCACAATAAAGATTAAGCAGCTGAACAGAATCACATCCCACAAGCATAAAAACATTATTTTAGTGCACTACTCGGTGTTACAGTCCTAGTATTTTCAGCTTGTTTATGAGAAGCAGCGCTGTGCAATAAAGACAATTATTCAATTATCAACCCAAGACGTATCTCCAAACAGTCAGCAATGTAATAGCATACTATATTCCCAAGACATACTCCCACTTTATACTGTAACTGAATTAGAGCTTTAAATCTGTTCAGATAAGCGGAAAAGCACCAAAATGTATTTTCAGCTAGCACTGAATACAACACAGGGAAACAAAAAAGGTCACTGCAGCAAAAAAATTCAAGGAGGGAAAGACAGCTACTCAGAAGAAAAAGGGAGATAAACACAGGAGAAGGGACTGAGGGGACAAAAACTAGAGCAGACTGGACACATCTAAAATGAGGAACTGCTAGACAACTTTCCTCTTGTTTTAAGAGGTAAACAGACCAGATGAGGCAACTAGGCTTCAGAGGATGGGCACAGATAAATACAGCGTGTTTTAGCAAGCAAGCCTATAGAATATATGATCCTAAGGACAGGGCACACAGCATGCGAGCACAGACCCCCAAACAGCAGAACAGCGACAGAAGTGCCTGCACCTGCTACTTTGATTCCAGCAGCACAGCCGGTC
>VZRJ01012347.1:33524-50514 GCA_013397565.1 Ptilonorhynchus violaceus | reverse complement strand
TTCCAGCAGCACAGCCGGTCCTGTGCCCAGGGAGCCCAAGCTATCAGCACAGTATGAAACCTCCTTAGTGGTTGGGGCTGCCCACCAGAACAGCCAGCAGTGCCAGCTCCCAACACCCCAGCAATTACAGGCTTACCTAGGAGAGTCAGGGCTTTGACCACATGCAAGGGAGAGAAATGTATGTTAATATGGACAAATATACACGGAAAAAAATTCAAATCCTCTTCTGTAACATTATCACCTGAAAGTTATTTCCTTACAATTATACTCTTCTGGAATGAGCTTATAATGAGGACACATGGTACTCTCACAATAAAGCAAAAAAAAAAAAAAGAGAAATATCTTACTGTCGAAATCCAGTGCCAGGTAGAAAATAGCTCACTCTGTAATTAGGAAAGGAATAAACTCTACCTTCATATTCACCATCATCTCCCTTACCAATGGGACCAACAAGAAGATATAATTTTGTATAACGCACAAGAATAAATACTGAACTACAGTATAGAAATTTTTTACTTACAGTCGCTCAATTTGGTCAAACTCTCTTTCATCTCCTGCAAAACAAAAAAAAGCATTATACATAACGTCTCAGTTTAATAAACAATAGAAAAATTCTGGTTTAGTACATTTACTCATTGTTCCATCAAAAAATTATTTTTCTTAAATTTGTAATTCAAATTACTTTGTTTCTCTATTCAATGAAATTACATCCAAATTTGTGAAAAAGCTTACTTTGATAAGGTTTTATTAATATGATTTTAATACATATCATATTATATGCATACGTTTCTACATTTCTGTATTTTAAAAGATAGATAACATGAACATACGTATGTATTAGGCACATACATACATTGATTTTATATGTATCTCTTCTGTTTCATCTTGTCCATCTAGTTCCGCTCACTGCTAGTTCACCTTAGGTTCAGCAACCAATTGCAGTGCATTCTGGTTCAATGCATTCTTCCTTCTTACTAAATTTCTTTAAAGAAATTTCTCCCATGAAGGCTACTAAGAGTTGCTTCCACTCCTAAGCATTCCCGCCAAAATTATAGCCTCTAAACTCCCTTGTGTTTTAAGGAAAAAAAAAAAAAATCAGGACTATATCAAAACATTACTTATGGGTAAGTATTGCTTATCGAAAGCCTTTGCATTTGGCTAAAGATTCATGGAAGAGATTTAAAGATCTAAAATAGTGCAGTATTTTAGAAGAAAGGATTTTACCAGAAATACAAACATGACAATGACACTGAACTTCATATATGAAGTGCTATTGGTCATATCTTTCTACCTTTGGCTGTAATTTCAACAGAAAGCTAAAAATTAATTTAAAAAACCCAAACCAACCAACCAAACAAAAAAAAACCCACCAAAACTTACCTGCACGTTTTTCTTTCTTTTTTGAATACCACTCATAAAGGAAAATAGTAGTTACAAAAATAACAACTTCAGCCACAATTGCTACAAAGGGCTTGAGAGGTGCCATGATGGACAGAACTTTAAGTTCAAGCTTCCCTTTACTTTTCCCTAATTGGAAAGTAGCTTCACACCAATATAAACCACCATCTTCCTTGGTGAGCTGGAGTACCTTCAGACGAGTTGCATTGGCAGACTGTCTATTAATTACATACTTTTTTGCTGGCATAGAATCATTAATGGCAACCTGAAAATAAAAATACATTTCAAGTCTTATTAATGTAATGAGAAGGTGTTTAATCAACTAGTAGCATCAACATACAGTTGTATATAGATACGTAAAATGACTTAGGAACAAAAGGCATTCATGAAGCACAATTAGTCTACCTTAAAGGGAAGGATTTATTTTAGCTGGACACCCCAGTCCTTTCCAGACTCAATGCAGGAAAATGTGAACTTTCAGAAGGCAAATTGTCTGTCCTGTTTTAGTTTATTTAAGAGCAGATAAAAGGTACCTTTGGCTCTTTTGACTCTCCAATGACAAAGGCATCCTCAGATGCCAGATCTAATCCACAGGTTTCAGCACAGAACAGAACATGCACTTCCAAGGAAGGTGAAGTGGGAACACTGCTTCACTGGGAAATATGCTCATACTTTCACAAGTCAGTGCTAATCTCCAGCAGTATAACGCAGACAGATCTATCTACCTCCTCTCAGTTGACAATGCTGCCCTCAGAAGAGGGCTAAAACAAAGTGTTTGAGGAAGCTATGCTTCCTAGATAGGTCATAAGGCCAGGAAATAGAATTACTTGTAGCTGGAGGAGAAAGTAAAGGGTCATACTCCAGTCCTCCCTCAAGCCTACATCATCTTAACCTGCTGTAAGATTATTTCTGTATCCAGTGGCAAGATTTGAGCAGTATAATCAGTATGAATACAATAAAAAAAAGTCTCTCAAGACTTGCCTGATTTGTTTATGTGGGAGTATGGCAGGGCCTTTTTGAAAAAGAAAGGTCATACAAATCAGAACATCTGTGTAACAATGAATACTTGTAAATATCACAGGGTGATTTTCCATTTCCATTCAGAGATTTACATTAAAGTTAATGGAAATGCAATTTGTAGAGCTTGCAGTAAGAAGTCATACTTTACAAAGTGTGTACTTATTTTTTGTCACACTGTTTTGCTTGGCCAACAGATGGAGACCTTACCTGCTTACTTCCATTGGTCATATACCAGGTCCAAGCAATGGGAATATAGTCAGTTTTACAAACCATTACAGCTGCATCTCCCTCGTAAGTGATTATGGGTTTGTCTTTTCCTTCAATCTTTGGTACTAAGCACAAGAAGAAAAAAGTTCATCAAGTGAGAGGTACAGGTTTTAATTAGTGTTACAAAAAAGCCATATTTAGGTACGCATTTTTAGAAGTTTATTCACTTTTTTTGCTTAAAACCCACAGGATTCTATCATTCATGACATGATGTAAAAGAGGAGCTATTTCAGGCTGATACTTCAGATATAGAATTTGTCCAGAAAACTACAGGAATCCTGTTCTCAATGGCTGGTGTGATCTTAAAAGTTGCCAATTAATACCAAATGTCAGGTGAAAAAAATCAGACTGATTTCTACCCTTGTCCATTTCCTCTTTCCCTTCCTGTAGCTGTAAGCTACATGCTTCCTTTCTAGTACACTAGAAACAAACATAATTTTCCTGCAATTTCAGTCAATCTGCAAAAACTGTTAAGTCTATTCCAGTCACAATGCTACTACATAATGGTATATCTGGCAAGTGGTACATACAAGAGAACTTTTCTGCAATTAAGAAAAAACTGCAGATTGATGGAGATTTGTAGTTACAAACACTTTCTGAGCTGAAGCAATGACTTTTGGGTGCATGTCAACAAACAGTTGGTCCATCTTGCTGAGGACAGAAAACAGCCAACAAGAAACAAGACATCTGTTTAACTTTAGAGCTACTTGTCCTAGCTATTGTAACTGCAGGTGCCCCACAAGCTTCCAAAAGCAAGTGCCCAGAACAGCTATTAAATGTATTGAGACCATGTCACTGATATGGTTAGAGCGTAGTAAATACATTATGCTGAAGTATGTATTTCCCCTTCCCCCTCCTTTCCCTCTTTATTAGGATGTTTACCAACATGTTTTCCTCAGATCCATTTATTTTAAATTTTACTTCACGTTTCATTGCTCTACTTTTTAAGTACAGATCCAGTACACACTTCATATTTTATTGATCACACTAGACTAAAGAGGCCAAGTATTTGCTTTCAGCAGGTATGATGAACCATTTGATACAAGCTAATAATATTGTTCTTGTTCCTTCCCCGTCTTGACTGGCTGAGCACCACATTTTTCCAAAAAAAATGTCCACTTCTCACGTGTATTCAAGCTTAAGAGGTTCCTGTCCAGAAATACATATAAAGCCAATTTGTTAATAGGAACACTGCTTTCAGCCTCAGAATTTGCTGCACCATACATCAGGACCCCTTACTAGAAATCCTCTTATGCCATATGTGTATTTTAATCATTAAACACTATCCTTTTAAAGAGGACTGGCAGAGTACCTTCTCTGCTGTCAGTAAAAGCAATGACCTCACCAATAACTGCTACCATCTCTTTTGCAGTCTAGGGAAGAGGAAACACAAAAGCAGGTTGGGCTAAAAAACCCCACATACCCAGGACAACAAGCTTATGTGGTAGTCGAAGAGATTTAGCCATGCTAATCAGTGGCAAAGCACAGCTATAGGCACAGCAGCAATACACGGGACCACGTTAGCCACAATTAAGGATATGAATATCCATTATCAGTTCTGGGATCTGGCTCTATAACAGTTATTAATCCTTGAAAGCATGCAAGGATTGTCACAGGTATTTTTGCAAGTAGATCATATCAAATTTAGTGACAAAACACTTCTGCTGCAGAGACAAAGCCAACTGTTGAAGAGACAGACAGGTGTCAGCACCAGTCTTTTTTACAGTCAGATTTTCTTTTATACCAGTCAGATTTCCACACTGTTTTAAACACCAGAGCTATTTCATGGTGCATGTACCTCAACAGCTGCTTAGGGATCCCTGAATAAAGGGCAAACACAAATTAATCTATTCTACCCTTTGGTAAGCTAGCACCACTTTACAACATTTTATAATAACCATGAATGTTCTCTCTGTTTATTAACTTCCTGTAAGTATCTCATTCTTTTCTGCAAGCCTGAGTAAAAACATAACTCCTCAAAATCTGCAGGAGTATGCCAGGCCGGGAACCAGGGGGGAAGGAGAGGTAACACATCCAGCAATCCCAAACTGCCTAGTGGAAAAGCTATTGCAGTTAGTTACAGCAGTGATGACTTTAGCCACCGAGTCTATACCAACACATTACTCATCTTTCAGTTTGAGAATAGTTCTCGCTGCATTATTGACTGGAAGATTCAAGGACTTCTCTTTCCCATTTCCTTCACTCTTGCATTAATCTTAAAAACCATCAAGCCAGTACTTTTTATGGCATCAGAAGTGGCAGCATTCAACCATCATGAAGCAATTCTCCCATCTTCTTATAATAAATCAACCAGTCTTATGCACTGTTCTGGAAAAAATGACTCTCCTATTGAGTCATTGCTGCCCTTACTGTAATAGTTATTGTGTACTTACAAAAAAAAAAGTAAGATCTCCTTGGACTTTTTTTTCCATCTACACAGACTTGGTTAGCTATTCAAGTAAACCTTATCCACATGCTGACAAGAAAAATATGTAATTATTTTTAGAGATTAAAAGGCCTGAATAGGGTACAACTTGGTCTTTACTCAGTACTGCACGCTGGTCTCCCCTGGCTGAAGGTCTGAAAGCAGTTATCAACATTCAAGATTTGAATCCACACGAGTTTCCTCAAGACATTACTGGATATACCCCTGAACAAAGCTATCTTGCAGCACGGAGAATTAGGGAGCCCCTCTGGTTAGATTAGCTGAGGTTAGGGTAATGATTTGAAGAGTTAGGGTTTCTCAGAGCCTCCGTTCAGGGAGAAACCCTCATGCACCAGCCTTCACAGATTAAATTGCTTGCCTGGCTCTTTGCAAGATCTAGATGGCGGGAACAGAGAAGGGAGTAATTCCCACTAGAGTTATTGATCATCTCAGCAGCTTGTCTTAGTTTCATTTCCACACATCTTCCATGCAAGTGAATTTCACCTACTACTTCCAGGGTAACATTATTGGAGGACACAAAACAGAACAAAGGGCACTCATATTGCCCAATGAAGCACACTAATTGTCCACGTAAGTGCTATTCTTATATTATTACAGAATAAAAGTTGCACTAAAACAATAATGTAGTGTTTCAGAAATACAACTGAAATTTAAAAAATCCTGCCTTCATTTTACCTATCATTACTTCACTTTTAACACCAAACCTCAGACAAAACTTTCCAGTTATTAGCTCTGCTTTTTGAAGAAACTTATCTGAGACACCATCCTTTATTCCCATGCCCCAGAAAGTGAAGAGTATTCACTCCTGCTCTAGAGACAGAGAGGGAAGGGGAAATCAGTTAGTCAATAAATGAAAAAAAGTAGACTTGTATGCTTTTTTTGTTGTTAGAAATTTCTTTTTAAAAAGGCTTTTAGTTTTTGATTCAGTTTTCTCATCCGTGCGACAGAAGTTAGTTTGGTAGTTATTCTTACTTAGCCTGACTATATTAGCCACTACTTATCAAATTAAGTTGCAATTTCCACACTATCCAGAAAAAATATTAATACAGGTTTGTAGTGGTCAGTTGAAACAAAAATTTAAAATAAATACAAATTAATTAAATTACCTTGCAAATGAAACACAGCGCTGATTTCTTGTTTACCTTTCAGAATACAGCTGTAACTTCCCAGCTGACTGCTATCCAAGATCGTCACTCTTAAGAAGAAAAAAACACCAGTTCAGGGGGTTTTTGTGTGTATGTTCTTTTTGTACTACAAGTGCCTGCTAATTAGCATTCTAAAGAAAACACTAAGGATTAGTGAAGCAGAGAACATCCATCACTGAAACACAAGAATTCAGCCTTAGTGCAATGCAGAAAGAGCATAACATTTTTAAGAAAACAAAAGAGCACAAGCACACCTCAGAACACAAGTACCATTTTCACCCTTCACACTAACACACAGCCGAACACCTTTACGCAGTATTGTCTACAGGTTACCAAATCAGACATGAGTTCACCATGCCAACTATGAAGGATATACTACGTAGGACTTTAGGAAGAACAAACCATTTAAGCATTTAAGCAACCTCTTCAATTAAACACAAAAAAACAGTTTTAAAGAGCTGACATCTAATGAAGTCCAGCATCTTCTCCAGTGGCAAACTGTATGTTTTACTGACACTTTTAAAAAGATTTACGTGGCTGTGTATATGGAGTATCAGGAAAGTGGCGGTTACATTCTCATCATACTTTTTACAATAGAAATTTTATGTAAATATTACTGCTGTTTTACTGCTGTTAAAGCTATACAGAAATCAACTGGTGACCACCCAGTTAAAATGTGTAAATGGCCTAATTCTAAAGAACAACAGTAAACTGTAGAAAGGCTTCTACAACATTTCTTGAGTTTCTGTAGAGGTTTGAAAGACTTAAGAAAACCTTCAAAATATATTTACTGTAAATCTGTCTTTATCTTTTGTTAATTACGAAGGAAATAAAATGGCCATTGACACCTTCCAGACTTCCGCAAAGCAGCAAGGAGGTGGAAAAGAGCATGTGGAAAATGCTCCAGAGGGACTGGAAAGAAAAATTGCTAAAATATTTTAATCTCGAATTTATTATTATTTCACTTACTGAACAGAATTACTGGACCTCAAAGAAGTGTTTCCTTATTCCAATGTTCTTTTTTTGAAACAACTTTTTTTTCCCAGCACTAGAGGAAGAACAGGAGCTCCTCCTCCAGGCCTGAGGTACCCGAAACCTTTCTCCTTTCATGCAGCTTCAGTATGTTGATTAATCTTTGCATTTGGCTCTTTTCAAATATATACATTACTAGTATTGGGCAGTGTATACACACGTGGTAACTCATTAGAATCTGCAAATCACAGTGTGAAGAATGCTACTTACTGGATGCTCCAGCTGTTCTCACTTTTAGTAGTGTGACTGATTGTATCACTTCCCTTTTTCCAAGTCACTTGAGGATTTTTGATTTGAGAATTCTTATCTAATTTGCATGAAAGTTCGACTTTAGTTGGACTGGCCACAGAGATATTTCTTTCCAGTGGACTACCAGATACACCTAAAAGAAGTTTAAAAACGTTTCATGAAAAAACATATTTCTTTATTTTAGGGGAAATAAAATTGAAAGACTGTGTTTACATATACAGGATTACAGGTGGATACAGGTGCTAATTAATACTCTCCAGGGCAAAAAAAAACCCTGCAAAATCAGAGTCTCACAGTAATTTTCTTATGTCATAACTCAGTTATAATACATATCCTTTACAAAAATAACACTGTTTTGTAGGTAAACTTCCTAGAGGGCTCTAATATAGAAACGTAGATTCATTTCACTGAAAGACAGACTTAAGCTCTTACATGACTTAATCCAAATGAAAAATATTAAGTACTTAATACATATATAAGAAGTTGTATTATTAATGTCAAGAAGAGTTAAGACATAAATATCTATAACCACCCGGATTTTAGGCAGTTGCAGATTTTTATGACACTGTGAGATCGCAGGTATATCCTATTGCTAGGGAAGATGCTGACAAAATCCACAACCATAATATTGTTGGATCAGGCCTTTCATCCTACAGTTACCCAAGTTGAAATCAAATCATCTTCAAATCCATTTAGGGCTGCCTTTGCCTTCCTGACAAGTCAGTAGAATTACAACGTGAAAACATTCCAATGCAGGAGAAAAACCTGTCAGTACTTTGCTTTTCATGAGCATAAAATAAGCATATCCAGAAGATAGATATAACCAGCAAGTGTCTTCTCTGATCCATAGAGACAGCCTTTTATACAAGAACACTTTAGATATTGTACCTGTTAAAACTGACATTTTATTTCATAATTGGCCTTTTCTTTCATGCCTTCCAGACAGAAGTGCGGTTAGTCCATCTGAACACTCCAAGAAAATTTATCCATGCCTCACCTCAATCCTAGACGTACCCTGTAGTATTTGGTGGTCAAAAAAGCGTAGTTTTGTTGCATAGCTCCCATTCTTTCCAATAGAAAATGAAGTTTTAAGGTACAGCTCACTGACTTAGTAATGTAAGTCATACCTAAGCAACAGCAAAGTCTTGCTGCAGTGAAACACCAGATACAGAAAAAGCAGATTTTACTGGGTCTGGCACAGACATTTACAACCTGAAGAACAGCATGTCCATAACTTCAAGTCCCAGCCAAAATACTTCAGATCTGCTGAACTGGAGATAAACTTAGAAGTGCAATGTCTCAGTCTTCTACTGCAGAGCAAAGTCAGTTTCTAAACTTCATTTATTAGAGCAATTAGGCTCAATAAAGTATAACTCAGCTTGTTGAGCTTGTTTATGATCAAAGTAATTTTACAAATGGAATTGGTGTCAGAGTAGCAAAAGTTTTACAGTCAGATTAATTACACCAGCTAAAAATAGTATATGTCTCCTTCAAAATTATTTTAAAATTAAATCCATCCTTTAACTGAATGGAACATAAAAACCTGATGATGTTGAAGATTAACCAATAGCAAGACTGACGCCTGGGGCAGCCCTGTAAGAAGAGTGCACATACCAGAACAGGAAACAGACACTACCTTAAGTTTCCTGCTAGAAGAAAATGCAGCATAAATGCTGCACAATTACACCCTTAAAATATCATGCCAGTACTTTGAAAATCTTTCAGATATTTCACTTAGATCAGTTTTACCAGTTGTCCAAGAAATTAATCAAAATATTATTTGGCAACTGGGAACTTCACATGTACTTTAGGAACAGTTTTATTGTACCTGTTCTCCATGCTTTAACTCCTGCAATGTTGCTAAGCTAACACCTACTGGTCAGCAAGTACCCTAGCTTACGTGGTCTCTCCAAGTGGATTCACTAGTGCATGAAAAAAACTATGACTTCAATTCATTTGGAGGAAGACAGAACTACAAATTGGTTTTACTTGTGGTTTTAATGTAAGTAGGATTCTAATTCTCCACTGTGAAATAGGTATTAGAAAACAATAGTTAAAAGCAGCATAAATGTACTCATCTTTTACTGAGCTCATTACATGCTCATTGTGAACATCTTCACTTTATCAAGAACTTGCCATTCTAGATGCTTCTACAACTCATACAAAAGACTGTATGTACTCACATTCAATATAAAATAACCGGAAGACAAAAAATAACACACTCACCAGACAGGACTATCTCATACACCGAGACATTAGATGGGTTCTCCTTGCCTGCTGGTTTGAGATCTTGTGTGGTAACATCTGGACCTAGCAAGGTTTGGGGAGAAACAAAGTTGTTATCCTACATAAATAATCACACAGCAGTGTCAATACGGCATTGCAATTATTACTTACAGCAGTCTTTGGAGGGAAAATAGATCTTGCCAAATGCTGACTACTATGGAGGTCCTGTTATAGACCTGTGTTAACAGCAGTGCTGTGGGGTTGCTGTTATAGCAATTACACTATGTTAGATAATGGTTTGTGGCTTTATTATAATGTTCCAAATGTGAACGTCAATAGTCTAAAAGTGTCATAGCTATTTCAGAGCCTGATACAAAAAGTTACCTATAGCTTATATATAAGACTACATCAATGTTCATATAGTTCTTGCAAAAGTAGTAAGCTTTAGAAATATTAAAAAACAAAAACACCACCCAGAACAACAGAATGCTGCCATTCCCAAAGCTACTACTATCTAACAACACAGCCAGAAGGTCAGAGGTAGACTAATATAGATGCTGCTTTAAAGAATGCAGAGCCAAGAACACCGTGTGGTCCACTAGAACATAGTCTAACACCCGCACTGCTCCTCAAAGCTCCTGATATACAGCAGGAAATGCCCCTCCACAAGGAAAGAATATCAATATTAACCATCATCTGCCTGACTAATAAATATTCTTTTCCTTTTGTGAGGAAAAATCTACATTTACAAGGTGTAATATGGTCACCAAAATTCCTTTTTGGTAGGGGTGCAGATCCTATATCCTTCAGAGAGTATGAGATCTTTTATAAAGCTCAACAAAGCTTGATACAGGAACTCTAAGCACAGTCTGTTCCCATCACTTGTTCTCATGAATTTCAAGAGGAGAGAAAGAAAGCAAATTAATAAGCTACAGCTCTAACAGATGTAGCCCAGCTACAACAATCTTCATTTAATTAAGTGATAAAACGAAAGAAAAAGATTTCACCACCACCACCACCACCGATAGATACACTAAATGTTTTAAGCCACATGTGCTTTCACATGTTTGGAAAGTAATTTTATTGTCAGATATTTCCTAATGCATTGCAGAAATATATTAACAGTAATGAGAGACTGATTCTGCCTAATCATACAGCATTGTAAAACAAAATTATTCTCTTTTTTTTAGAAGGTAAGGGGCTTCATTATCTCTCCTGTTCATGGATTGTTAAGATTCCTACTCACAATTGAGAAAATACAGGAACTAGGCTATACAGCTTTAGTCTTCTCACTGAGAGATGCACTGGGCAGCTGAATTGATGACTGCACAGTAGGAACAGTACCTCTGAAAGCCTAGATCTCAGAATTACTCCTTCTCTTTCCTTGCATAAAATACTGAACACTTAGGTAAAGTTCTTAAACACATGCCTCTGAGCCACAGATGAGAGGATCTGACTGTGCTGAAGGAGGTCCCTGCCAGCGGTTTGTACCTAAAGGCATAAGCAGAGGCACCACATGCCTTTCAAATTGTTGGCCAGTTTCAGAAAACATCCTGTCAAGCTCACAACACAAGAATTCTGTGCCACAGGCAATCAACCTTCTGCCTGGCTTGTTCCACCTGCATTTTCATACTTTCCCTCAAGCTTCAACCTGTTTAAGTAAAAATAAACCTGTATATTAAGGTGGTTGGTATAGAAGAGCAGAGCTTCAGGCTATTTCATTTGGTATTGTCAACAGTAGACTGTTGTCAATCTCAACTGGTAGTCCAAAATGACTTTTTCAGCAGAGAAATCAAAGCTGTCTCTAGCACTAGACAGTAAGTCCTGTTGCTCTAGACAAGAGCACAACAAGCCTTGATCTCTGCCCCATGGAGAAGTAAATAGTCCAAGTGTTTACCCAAGAAATAATATGTCAAGGCCGGGAAGTTCTGGCAAATCCTAGCCTACCTGTGTGCACAAACACTCAGCATGCCAGGGCAGTCACGGATCACCTGGGTTTATGTCAGTCCAACATGAGCATCACCTGCTCTTTTACTGAAATCCCTCACGACACATTCAGAAGGCACCAGTGCTAGTTCATAGGGTAGCTGTTATATATCCACAAAACACTAGACAACCTTTAAAGTTGCGCATGAACTGGATTTTCATACTGACTTTCTTCCTCAATTCACACATCAAATGAAAATATTCATATGAGGTCACATTATATGAAATACTTTCTATGCTTCATGTATGTTTGTGTGTTTATGTACGTAGAGAGAGACTGAATGTATCAGCTGTTGCATCCTAGTTGTTACACTGTGCTGAAAACCTCTGAAGATGAACACCATATAAATTCCATCATCTCCAACACAAAAAACTTGTAGATAAAATAACTTGTCAGAACTTGATTGAGTTCACATGTAGCTTAGCTCATGTTTGACTTCCACTAAGCAACATAAGCTTTGGGACAGGGCTGAAATCCTGATTCTCTGATCTTTATGGAGAAAGAATAAGCCTGATTCTCTGATCTTTATGGAGAAAGGAGAAGTAGAATCAACAATCACTGGTTTCTTGTCCTGCCTGGAATTTATTCTCTGCTCCCTGTTAAAACTACAATTAAGGTATACGGGGCAACAGACAGTTCTGACACAGCCATAATTAAGAAAACAGACAGATAAAGCTAGCTGGCACAGTGATGCAAGGGCATTATCATACTTTTCACTAACACACAAGCATAAGGATTAAAAATTACCAGGTCTAAATGATAGAACACAACCTCCCTGAAATGGTACTAGTTTGGGCGTTGCCCAGCCTCCAGGGTCATTGCCTGCTTTTATGGCATATATGCCTAAGGTCAACAGGTCACGCAACTGGCAGCTGCATAGCTTTTTCCACTCCGGGACATACTTACAACACTCAAGCTCTTGCAGTGGCTTTAAAAGGCCTAGATAGTAAATCCACTTCTTTTTATTCCAAGAAGTCACCATCTTATTTCAAGAGACTTAAGTGTGAAAATGTAAACTCTCTATGATACATGAATATCAATAGAAAAATGTACCACAGTTTTAGGTGTACTGAAATAAAACACTTACCAGATGATTCATTAAGTCCAGCCTGCATCTTAGTCAAGAAGTCTGCCTGAGTCTGACTGGAATCTTGTGTTGTCACAGCTGGATCTAAAAAAAAAAAAAAAATTACAGAAACTTTATTCGAGTTAGAGAAAGCTAGTTCATGAAAATAATTCTAGCAGAATGTCCTCACCTCCGCCTTTCTCCTCCATTTTCTCCTCAAGCTCTAAGTATCCACATTAAAAAATGCAAAAGAACTGTTTTTCATTAGTTCTTTATCTCACTTTAGCCAAGAGAAGATTGAAGAACAGAGGCAATACTTATTTGCTCTCTATTTTCTGCATAGAGTTCTTCTCTTGTAGTTAGCCTACAGTCAGGCAAAGCCATTCTTTAGAACATTCCAGCAACTTTGTTGCTGCGCTCAAATCCCATCTTGTTCATGGGCTTAAAACACCACTTACACCACTGACACTAGCTGATTATTTTTAACACAGATTAGCAGATTTTCTGTAAGTACTTCATTATAACTTTACAAATCTAGTGTGATGCAATGAACAAACCTCCTTTCCTTCCATTAGCACCTTGGTAAGCAAAACAAAAGACATCTATATCAAACATTAATCTCAAAATCTAATACTAACAATGATTTCCATTTTCCTTAACATCACTGCAAATCTGATCCTCCTCCTATAATACGGTTTTTACAAGAACCAGATAAGACTCTAGTTCGCTTTATGTTCTTGAAAAACTGAAAAAAGCATCAAAGGAAGAGGCAGAGGACTCGCTTAGTATTTTTGTCACTCTGCTATCAAGAATTCAAGATACCTAGATGTTTTAGAAGAAAGGAGATGTTTTCTCATTCCTTTCTACTTCCACATTTGGGTGACAGAGCTAGTGTTTATTTTGTACTAACTCTTTCCATTGACAAAGGTATTCCAGGACATATTCTACTGCCATAGCACCCAGAGCAAGTGATTCAGCCATTAGTCACACGAGGGAGGAAAAAGGACATGTTTTGCATTTGTAATTAGAGTCTTGGGGGGAAGTTGGGATGATGAACTCTTCTGGACATCCAAGACAGCAACAAACATGCATAGATCACAGAATATTCTGAATTGGAAGGGACCCACAAGGATTGAGTCCAACTCTAAAGTGAACAGTGAAAAGCTGTTTTTTATTTTAAGTGCCTTTGAACTTGAGAACTGCACACTTTTAGCAGAAAACCAAGTCATCACTGCCATTTCCTGCAAATGAACTCTATTAACACTCCTATCCCTTTTCAGCACCTATAGGCATAGACAACTTATAGATTCCCCCACTGGCACCTCCAGCACACAGTTACTCCATCACAGTCATGCCTGCCTTGTACCATCTGCTGTCTCAATTTGCCTATTATACTTCAACCAGTTTGAATCAAGCGTAAAATAAGGTAGTCAAAGGATATGATTAAAAGAATTAAGTATTACTGGATCTTAACAACAGCCCTTTTATTTTTCCATACTTTTCCACACCAGTCCACTGGTCCCACGGCCTGCTCTTCCCTCTCAGACCTTCACCCGGCAAAAGAACTTAAGAAATCTTCTCTGAGGATCTGCTGGCTTATTACCCAGACAGTAAAAGACTGAGTCTTATTCTTCGCTTGACAGAGGCATTGAGCAGGGAGAGCTATTATTTTTCTGATATTCACAGTATGATTGAGGAAAGGTCCATGAATTTTTATACCTACAGCATCTTGAGGCATTCTAAGTATGTCATGGATCACCTGCACATTAATTAAAATCCCCAGAGATGACAAATTTAGAAGGTGCCAGTGCCAAGCTGTACAGCAGCTCTGTTATCTCTCTGCAATGAAGGCAGATAACCTGCAATGTGGTTTGCATACTAATACGGGTCTCATCTTGGCCTTCTTCCTCGATTCATGTATCAAGTGAAAGCAGTCAAGCAGTGTTATTTTTTTGTCACCGCTGCTTCCAGATCTTCAGTCGTATCTGTCCACCTGTCAAACTACAAAGGTATCACTGCATCCCTCTTTTTCTCATATATGCTTGCTGAATAGCACCGGAGATGAAGATGAGCCAGCACTGCATGATTAGTGTCATCCAGCCAGGCAATGATGTAAGCAGGTCACGCAGAGTAACTTCTCAAACGATTGAGTCATGGCTGTATGCCTTAGCCTATAATGGTTTTGCATTAGATTTAATCAATAGCATGGTAGCTTGTGGAGTTCTCATTTGCCTGATTTCCATGCAGGAAGTAATAGGCAAGGATATGATGTCACTAATTTAGTTTTCTACCTTACTTCTGCTTCATATGGCAGCCAATATTTTGGATGAAAAAAGTATGGATGTACCATGCTTGCTATCACCACAGTAATTTCAGGCTTAAAAATCTATTTGCTTTCTTTCATCTAGAGAAGAAGCTGAATAAGAAAAGGCTGAAATACAATTTGGTTTTAACACTATTATTTTAACATTTAATTTAATATCAATCATACACTTTTTAAGTTCACAAGCAACCAGGAGCATCCAAAACCAGCCACCAGAACCTCCTAATGCCCCAGAGACACCACTAAGGGTTTCCAAATGCCCTGATAAAAGCCCCTCAGGCCAAACCAGAAAAACCCAACCTGGAAGCAAAGTCTATAAGGAACGAAGAATGTTCTATACTCATAGCTCCTTGATTTCTTCAGGACCAGAAGCTGAGAGATGAGATCCAGTGGGATTGTTTTTCCTAAATCAATCTGGCAACACTTGCTGCAACTAAATTAGACAGCCACAAAGGTAACCCAAGCAGCAAGTTCTGAACAACGTTGGGATGCCCAGTTACAAACTACCCTTAACACAATACAGAATAAAAGCAATGGTTTAGATTTTTCCAAAACAATTAACTAAGAAGTTCCATGACTAAGATAAGAGTCACAACAGGAGTATTTTCTTCACGATACTATCTCAAAATAAAAATCCAATAGGGCTTTTGTGGCATCTGCCAGACCAGCTGCAGACTATGTAACCCACCTTTCAGCAACTCAGTCCTCATGCACCTAGTGCTCCCTCTGGTTACTCCTACTGCAAGCATTCCTTTTGGTTGAAGAATCCTCACATCTCCAGAACACAGAGTTTCTGGACTTCACTGGAAAACATTTAGTTCTTCTCCCTTCAGGTGACATGAACTTCCCTTTGCTGTAACTGTGTAGATGGTCCCTGTGCTCAACTAGCTTTATACACATTTAGTTAGTAACCAGTGAAGAGTAAACTACTTTTTTTAATTTAAATCACCACAGAAATCACAGTATGATGCCTCCCTATCTAGTTTGTACAGCTATAAAAATATTTAATAGAAGTCTGAAAAACAACCACCTCACTGTATACAGATGAAAATTTCTTAAGCTAGTGGCTTGTTTCTAATGTCTGCTGAAAACCACACATGATATCCACCACTTTAGGAAGATGGAAGATTTGTGGAAGTTTTGGAAACACAAATAGGGTTTTGCTGTTTGATTCATTTGTTTGTTTTTGTTTTTTTCATGAGAGGCTGTCATTCAACCAATGACTCTACATAAAGTTAAAATTGCTTCAGCCACCATCAGGTATGGTTTTTGGCAGTAACAGCTGTCAAAAATACCTTATGGTAATTAGCCACATGGTGACTCACACAATCCTACAAATATCAGATCATTTACACTCAACAAACTTCTCAACTAAGGAAACTGTTGGAAAGAACTTCAAGTTGTCTCTGTACATAAATGCGTATTTTAAAGACTTAAAAAGTACAAAGTAGATTTTTCTCTGTGTGCATACATAAATATACATTTTAAACAAGCCTTAAGGAGTGCATAGTAGGTTTCCTTTCACATTATGTGAAACTACTAGAAATTTTAAGGAAGTTACCATCACTCAGGGAGCAGTACTGCTCTTCTCGGTACTAGGAAGTGCAACAGAGGCACAAGAAAACCCAGAACTACTTATAATCTCACACACTGAAAATGCAGCCAAACCACATTCAATTCAAGTCACAGCACCGATGTTCACATATGAGTAGGTGTATGCACATGTGTACATGACAGAACTCTCAGCCTTGGCAAGATGAGCTCTAAGAATCTCATCTTGCACAGCCAAAATCTGATCATTGCTTCTATCACCATTCTCTACTACTATGCA
>VZRJ01012347.1:22596-32801 GCA_013397565.1 Ptilonorhynchus violaceus | reverse complement strand
AAATCCACTAGTTTTAGAAATAAGATCGTATTTCCTGAGAAGCAGCTGGCCTGCTCCTGAACTGCTGAAAGCCACTAGAGGAGGAACCGGGCCCAGAAGGCTCAAGTCCCTCTTTCTTCACGGATTTTAAATGCTACATTCAAAAACGCAATATAAAATCCTAAGGAGCATTCCTCACAACCTGCTAGATATACTAATATTTTAGTAATGTAATCTATCAATCCGTGAGTGGGTTTTTTTGTTGCTGGTTTTTTTTTTCAGGATTTAAGCGCTTTACTCGGTAAGGATAGGAGACTAGTAAAACACCACCTCAGTTTCCCAGTCCTGCACCTGTGAGCTAACCAACCTCGCCATCACTGAGGGAGAGGGTACTGAGGCTACGGGACGGCTCATCGCCGATGCGGCTCATCCCATCTGCCGCCGCCCACCACTACGGCGCCGGGGACAGCAAGAGCCCATCCCCGCTGTCCCCCGAGAGCCCCGAAGGCTGAGCGAGGCAGGGGCGCCGGGGACGGTCGGGGTCACTGACGAAAAGAATTTGCCTCAGCCGCTCCCACAGGCAGGGCCGAAAAGCAGCGCTAGATGCCTTGCCGGGGCAGCGCTACGTCCCCTCGAGGGCCGGGGGGGATGCTGCGGAGCAGGTAGAACCTTTGCTCCCAAGCGGTGCTCCGGTCCAGCCGACACGGAGGGCTGAGGGGGCCCACCCCGGGTAGATTTTACATTTACCTGCGGGGCTCCCGCCCGAGAGGCTGATGCACAGCAGTAGCAGCAGCAGCAGCAACCGCCCTCGGAGCCGCCCGGAGAAGGCGGCAGGCATGGTGCCCCCGCCGCGCTCACTCCCGCTGCGCTGCCCTGGCTCGGCCTGGCTCCGCACCCCGCGGGCTGCGCCGCCTGACGAAGCCTCAAGCGGGCTGGAGCGGCTCTGCGAGAGAGCCGGCTACTCCAACAGCGACGGGGGCCAAAAGCAAACCAAAGTTGACCCAAATTCACTAGCAGGAAAAAACAAGAGGCAAAAGAAACCGCCGAGAATGAGCCGCTATTACAGCCGTTGCTCTCTGCGGCAGGATGTGCTCGCCGGTGGGCCCGCCGCGCTTTATGGGGCGGAGGAAGGGCGGGGGTGCGCACCGGTGGCTAATTGGACCGAGGCCCTGGCGCCTGAGCCGCCTGGGAGACCCCTGCGGCGGGGGGCGGTGGGCGGCTGACGGGGCAGGTAGGAAGGCTGGGTCGGGTCTTCTTTTTGGCTGAAAGAGGCAGTGGCTGCAGGACCACCTGGGCTGGAGCAGCCCTCGGCAGCAGCCGCCTCTGGCAGGGCTTGCGCGGAGGAGGTTGCCTGGGGCAGAGCCAGTCTGTCCCTCCCCTTTGGCTGGGGATCTTCTGGAGAGCCCAGCTTCGAGGGTCACTGGCTCTAGGGCAGCTGGGTTATACTGTATGGGAGCTGCGGCTTTTTTGCGTCCCGTTTTGTAAATCTCCGAGCTTGTAGAGCAGTGCCCAGGCAGCACCATTTGTAGCAAAAAGGGGTTTTGATTAAGGCTGAGTGAAATTGCTTACACTCTTTTATTCTGTATTTATATGTACTTACCTAGTAAGCCCACTCGTACATATATGTATTATATGCATTTTTGTTTGTTACTTAGTAAATAACTGAATTCTGATTGTGCAAAATGGAATCTGGCAAGGTGACATTCTCTGAAACTTTGTGATGGCGTACTTAATACTTCTTCCTTCTTGTCAACTTCAGCTAATGCAAAGGTTGAGTTGTGTAAAAGGTTTGTATAAATGATGCAAAAAGGCCACTGCAAATAAGCCTTTACATCATCTTAGCTCTCCATGCTGGCAGAGCTGTAGGAGTTACACAGAAGAATGCCCTGTGTGTTGATTTTTCGGTACTGCACATGTTCATGGTGCCATCCGTGTTTTCCAATGCCAGTACAGCATCCTTCAAAATAAAATTTTCATTCATAAGAAGTCCCAGTAGGTACAACTAATGGCAAAAGACTGGGAACAGGGCTGTTTCTTTAGGCCCTTTTGCTGTGTGTTACAGGAGGGCTCAGGATGCGACGTGCGATAAAGAGAGATTGAACCCTCTGTGTCTGTTAATCTGCCAACCTGCTAAAACTGCACAGAGCGATGGGATTCAGAGAGAGACTCTAATTCAAATAAAGCTGTTTAGGAATGGTAGATGATCTTCAGCTTTTAATAGAAAAAAAATTGGCTGGCGCTTGAAAGCTGTTTTATCTGAACCAGTTAGGCCTGAAGAGACTTATCTCTTGGGGGTGGGGGGAGGGTGAAGGAAAGGGAGAGGACAGAGAGGAGCAGGGGAGGAGAAGAGAAGGAGGGAGAGAGGAGTGAGGAGTGAGGAGTATCAACTGCCTAAAGATATGCAGGCAGTGGTTTATAGTTCCAGTTAGCTCTCCCTGGAATGGATGAAAAGTAAACTTTATATTCACCTTATTTAGCGGTTGGGTATGCAGCCCCTTTTGGTGAGACAGATTTTATCCACCTGGAATCCGCATGGATTTATTGGTGTGTGACACGTCTATGTAGAAAGCTATGACTCAACACTGCCAGCTGGCACAAATGGATCTGCTAGGGCAGACCTATCTACGACCTAGCTGTAGCTTTGTCAGTTCTTGCTCAGTGGAAACTGTAGAGGTTCTGATGTAGACGATTTGTTTTGAGTGACTTGATGTTTTGTCCTGTATAGGACTGGCTTGTATCTTTTCTGCTGAGTTAATTTTGGTGAACAGTCAGAAAACATGATGAATACTTTTGCAGGATTCCATCTCTGCTCTTCTTCAGGGCTTGTCATCTGCTAATAGTACATCCCACGCTTCCTTAATGCTGAATTGGAAGAAAACAATTATTAAACTACTCCTGAGGGAGCTGTTTTTTTCCTGTATTCATGGTATGAGATACAGAAGCCACAAAGCAATGGAACTGTAAAGAGGAAGGCAAAGGCAGGAGGAAGGAAGGTAAAGAGGAAGCAGAATTTAGAAGAACTGGTCAAGCAAACCAAACAGCCCTTTAAGGGTTTCCATGCTCCAGAGTTTTCCTTAGCATNTTGGGATATTAAAAAAATCAACTATTATATTAGCTCACATTTGGAAATACTGTCTGGCAAGTAATTAGAAATTTCAGGAAAAGTATCTCTATTTAAATTTTACATACCAAAAGACTAATCTGCTCCACTTACGAACATCCACCATATTTTCCTCTTCTCTTGAGCAAGATTTTTTTTTTCTCGCTTCCATAGAGCAGCTTTGACTTATTCTCACATGTTAATTACTTGGCAAATGTGACAATTGTTTTGGAACAAGGATTCATATGTTGAACCATACTCTGGCTTATAAAAACCCTTATATTTAATAAAACCTTTGATACAGCGAAATTGCTGGTTTATTCCACTGGAAGATCTTTGCCAAAATTTTTAATGACAAAAGGAAAGTAAATGAAGCCCTGAAAATTGATATGATATGTTGATTATTGGCTGAATAAAAATCTGGATGGTAATTTTTACCTTTACAGCTCCTTTTCATGAACAACCAAATCCTGTGTTCTTAAATCCCAGGCATGGGGCTTTCATTTATTTCTGTTAATAACTAAAGCAGTAAAATAACAAAAAGGACATACGTGATCCAGTATTTTTCTTGGCTGGAGGTTTGCTTTTATAAAATCCACTAAAATTGTTAAAAGGTAACTAATATGTATATGAGAAGAGCTGGAAAAAAGAAAGAAGTCTTGAAAGGGATTGAAAATCACTTGGGGTGGAAGTATAGATATATTTCAGGGATGGTGTGTAGCAGCTTTCAATATCTGAAGCTGAATCATCAAGACCTTATTAGACTTTAGCTAGATTTTCCTAATGTTCAAGGAACTCTAATGAGGAGACATTTTTTATGGGTATGAAATTTTTAATTATAAAAGCATGAAAATAAACTATGGTAAATAGGAGACACAATTTAGAATTACTTTAGAAATAAGTTTTGCAAGGTGTCCAGGAAATAATTTTGCGCAGCCAGGAGATTGTGTTACTAGTGTGTGAACTGCTATCAAAAGGATGTGCTGAAATAAATGTTATGCAACACCTGCATTGGGGAATGAGTTCCCCATTCTGTGGTAACAGTCAGGTTGTAATAAAATTTTAAAAAACAATGCAAAATGTGCATGTTTCTGAGAGCTAAAGTAATATACTGAATGATAGTACAAGACCAGAGTTTTATTATCTCCTCCAAACATTTATGTTTTGCTTGCTCTCTTTTAAGGATTTAACTAAACAGAAGTCTTGTCTGGATTTAAAATTACCAGCCAGATTATGCAATCTGCATACTCTGCAACTGCATACTCATGCAATGTCTGCATCCTGCCGAGTGGCTGTAAATCCAAATATCTCCTGCTACCTCCTCGAAGGCAATTTGCAAGATTAAGCATGTAATCTCTATTGAGAATTCTGCCATTTATCAAATGTTTAATGACATGTTCTAAGATGGGAGTTGTATATGAAGCAAAAACTGTGACTACAGTGCTTTAGGAACATATTTTTTGAAAATCTTAGGTTGCTGGCAGTACCAGTTATTGAGATTGTCCATACTGATCATGTAAGCTTGTCAATTGTTACTGTGCAGGGTTGCAAATTATGCAGTATGACTCTGCTCAGAGAAGGCTTTGTTTACATGGCAAACACACCATTATAAGGAACTGGCATCCAATAATTCTGCCAAGAAAGATTTTTGGCAAAGAGTTTTTTCTGCCCACCAGTCCCCTGCTCTCTGATATCTGAACAAAAATGACATTTTTTAAATGGAAAGATATAATGAAAAAACAGTATTTTGTTGAAAACACAATTTAAATTGCAACCTTATGTACAGACAAGTAAAGAATTGTCTACAATCTGTTAGTTTAATGTAGAATTAAAGTTCACTGTGATACAAATGCATACCACCTCATCACAGGGTTTGCTTTGCAAGCTGTTCTTCAAAATGTGTAGAAGATATTTTAAATGTCTCAAATAGGACCAGACTTCGAGGGAGGCAGTCTCCTTCATTACAGTAATATACCTGCAAAAAGTAAGGCAGCTCTGAATACAATTTGAGAACAATTGCTCTGAATCTGAATACAAATTGAGATCAATTACTCTAATTGTAATTATGCTGAAGGCACACAGGTAAGTCTCACTTACTGCTTTAATATCAGCTTGAAGATTCCATTTGATAAATCTTGCTTTTTCATGAATTCTCCATTTTCCAAGCTTTCAGACTTTTAAAAACAGCTTCTCTTTTGTGGCAACAATAAAAAATCAAGAGAAGCCTTGTATATAATAAACTGTATATGAAGGTATCCTCTGTTCTTCTGCAGTACTTGCTCAATTATCACCAATAAGCAGGAGCACTAAATTGTCTGAAGAACCAGGCCTTACTTAATGTAATTGAATTTGGGCTACTTGAGACTCCTGTTCTGGGGTAACCAACATGTGAATGCTTTCTGTTTCTTGTGGGTATGGTGACAGAGTGTAGACTTTTTCTCATCCAAATTACGTGTTTTGTGGTTTTCCTGGGCTGGGGGTTTTGTCGTTTGTGTGGAGGTTTTTGGGTAGTTGATGGAAACTTAGTTTCTCCAATTATGTCTTCTAATTTTTTTTTAATTTGGAAATATATTTGTAATTCTGAAGATAAAACCTGAAGATAAGGCAGCATAAAATAAGTAACCAGACAAGTGGTCTAACCCTTACTGATTATATTCCTGGTGGAAGGAAGTCATTCAAGTTAAACACCACTCCATTTATTTATGAGCCAACTTCAGTAAACTTTAGAAACTCTGACAACATCCTTTTACTTTGTACATTGGTTTTTTTCCTTTAGTCTTTAAGTATTATTTTAGAAAGAGAAAAGAGGGCTTCAGTGAAAAAAAAAAGTAGAGAAAGCCATGTAATTAGTAATTCCAAAATCCTGCGATTTTAAGGTTTTGTTAGTCTTTTGCCATTTGATTCTTTTGTCTCTTAAATGAAAGCTAAGGGGTTTTTTTTCCTCTCTAATGACAGGACTTCTGCTCCTAGTGAGGGAACAGAAATAAGAAAGATGTAAAAGAGTTGCAAAAGCCATGAGACAATCTGGCACTTTTACTGACTGCAGTGTCATTGTAGCCAGAAACGAAGAACTGAAGTGGAAGGAGCTGTGCTGTGATTTGATCACACTAAAACTTTGCAGAAGGCAGGTAAGACATGTCCCTGTCCTCATCAGCACAGAGGCAGAGACCTCAGTCTGTGTGCATACCTAACAGTAGAGAATCTGAATGAATGTGAATATTCAGTCTCCTAAATTTTGAGAATACATATACATGTTGGCGGAACAAGATCACATAAGACAGCACAAGCAAGTGTACCCTGGAATTTCCATGCTACAGGAATATATGCATGCTTATTGTACCATACTCTTTTTGTAAAAGAGAAAATTCAGTTTCAAGGTTTACCAGAGTGATAATTCAGCTAGCTTTTAATTCACCCAGATTCAACATTTATGTAACAGATACAGAACTATTTAAATACTCTCTGAAATGGTGCATACTTAGAACTGAATAGCTTAGAGCTTCAATCAAAAAAAAGTGTGTTCGTTCAGAGTGAGGTGGTCTTGGATAATTGTGCTCGTGTGTGAAGAAAAACACTTATTTTAACACAAAACAGTCTGCAAGCAATTCTAGTTCTTGTGGAAGGGCTGTTTTCCAGTCTGCAAATATTTTGTTTGGATAAGTGGAAATGTCAGGTAGCAAACAGAGTTCAGACAAAGGAAGGAAAGACATCTGAGCCTTAATAAAGAAAATTACTTGCCTGCTGCAATAAGAGTGATTATCAGGACTCAGGGTTTGCATGCCAAAAATTTGTGGAATACTTATTTTTCCCTTGTTTACTTTTTCAGACTGAATATACATCATAATCCTACAGTTTTTCTGGTGCCTAAAGTGATACGCACTCTTTACTTCTGCATTAGAATCATTTTAATCCAGAGCTGTAAACCACTTCATTAGAAGTGTCTAGTGGGATCTATGAGACGAGCTCGAGGGCTCTGTGACAGTCATCTCATGTATGTTTTTTAGTCCTGTAAATACATACGTTTTATTTGACACTGGTAGTAATAGAGTTAAAATGACTTTTTCAGCTGAGATTATGTCACACCAGAAGAGTTCAAAGATGAACTTCTGTGTGTGACTTTTTAACAGCAGATTTGTTCTGCAAGGCGTTTCCATAAAGGATTCATCAGGGTTATATTACAACTTGGATAATATTTCCAGAGGCAAAGCACATGCATATATATATTTATAAGGGAAAGTAGCCTAAAATATATTAGTATGTAGAATGTGAATTTCAAAGTGAAAAAGAATAATCATAAGTAGTTTTTAATTTTAGGTCTGATTCAGCAGTTGTTAATATATTCCAAATACTTTTGTTCTTGGTAAGATGTGGGAGGATTATACAAAGATAACTTATTCTAATTGAGTTTTACCTTTCAATATGAAAATTAATTAAAAAATTATTTATGAAGAGAAGAATGTGCACAACATATCAGTAGTGAAAAATCTACAGAGTTAATGTAAAATTTTTCCAACAGTAGGTAATACCAACTTATCCTGGCTGATCTATGAAATTTATTTTAGGTTTTGTAAACCTCAGAAATGCCAGGGAAAAAAGAGCATCTTTTCATTTTTTGTTGTTCCAGCTTCCTGTGTAGCATGTTTTGCCTTCTTTTGGTGTGAGAGTTACTGGGACCAACAGTTAACTGTATTGTAGCATTTCAATTTCTAGTGTAAGAATTAGTTTGCTGTAATTATTGGATTTTGATTGATTCAGCCATAAATTTGAGTTAGTACCACTAAGACAGTTTTTTTAGACAAAAAAAAATTTGTTTGTTTTTTAAGTAACCCATATAAGAAGAACAGTAAATTGTATCTGACAGTGGTAGGGCTTTAGAAAACATACTGCTGAGGGTTGCATTGTTATTTACTGGAAAACTGTGTTTCAAATAAAAATGTTAAACAGTCTGCTTTGAGGATGTTGGGTCATTCTGACTATTAAGTTTTCGTCTATTCCTGAGTTTGACTCCTAGTGTTTGAAACAAGTCTGTCAGAGGGAAATGTGATCTGTCTGTGTGGACCCTCTTCCCATGCTTGACAACATTTAATGTGTTTGTCCTTACATCAGCCGTGTGGGTAGTGTTAAGTCAGTAAAACACAAAGTGGGTCACCTGAGATAACCCAGGAAAAGGGTTACACTTGACTATTCTTTTCTAGTTTTTTCTGCCCCGTGCCAGGTTCTTTTTGATTCCCAGGATAAAGCTGAGTAGATAGAAAAGGCTACGTAGGGTGCTCTGAAAAAGTCAGAGGCATTCCCTGCTGACCTTTATTACTCTTCTTTCTTTTAGGAGAGAGCAAAGTATGCCCTTTGTACAGACAGCATGTTTGGACTTGGCTTGGGAAGAATGTGAGTTGCACTCCCTAGCACACAGTTCAGATTGCAGGAGAGCATCTGAGACAGAAGACAGCTCTGTGAACAGTGTCATTTTGATGAAAACAAATGTTTGACCACTTTTATACATTGGCATTGTTGGAAATTAGATTCTGAGTGACCTGAAAAACTGCTGTTCAAGTTTCATTATCTTCTAGGACTTCTGCAAAGGATTTGATTGTAGATCTCTAGGGGCTTCATGGTTACAAATCTTGATTTGCAGCTAGTGTATCAACCAGGAAAACTGCTGTTTTTTCGAGGTGAAGCTTCTTACAGAGGTGGTTGGTGTTTCTAGGTTTACGAAAAATACTGTTCAACTTCACTCTTAAAGTGGTGTGCTCACTTCTACATTTGAAGTGTCCTGGGATTTTCAAAACAGAAATAAAATTTCAGTTACAGTTTCTTATTGATACACACTTCTTTAAACATGCTTGAAAGTTTCATAAAATTATTTCAAGCTCCTCATAAAGTTGTAAAGACAAAGCTTATTAATTCTAAATGACATTGAGGCTTTTTCTTCTCTCAGTTATACACTCTTGAGGATGGTGGTACTTCACTATTATAATGCATTAAGCCAGGGGCAGTGCAGGTGTAATTACATTTTTAAAAGTAATAATTAAATAGTTTTTACTTCACAGAGAGACCATGAACTCCACACAGTAAGTTAATTGAACGTAGTAGTAGCAAAATAAGAGAATAAATCTGGATTGCAGAAGGCACTGCCAGAAATCTGTGACTAGGGTGGTTGGAAAATACATGATGCTCTTAGTCACTGTTTCATTGAATCTTAATGGGGGAGGTTGGACTAGATGTCCTTTTAAAGTGCTCTTCCAACCCAACCTATTCTATGATGATTCTATATGGGCATGGACAAACCTCCTGCATCATCTAGTACATACCAGTTTTATCACCGCAATATAATTCGTTTCTACAGCTCCTCTGCAGCCTCATCCTTGAACAGTGAAAGATAAAACAGTTCCTAGGCAGTTCTCATGACAGTGCACTAATTTTTCCAGCTGTTGTGTGCTGCAGAAGTTGCTCTGCCCACTGAAACTCCATGAATCATATCTTTCCTTCCTAGTGGGAAAAAAAAAAATTGCCCATGCATTACCTGTGAAAACCTTTGCACTATTTAACAGACCTTCAAAGCATGCTCTGTGATGCCTTAGGTAGAAGCAATACAGGTGTTACTGGTGGAGAAACAGAGAACCTTGCAAGGAAAGGGCATCTCTAGGTGGGATTGTAACAAGGAATAAGGTCCATAAAACAGTTAATTTTATCTCACTGAGTGATGACTGTGCTGGTTTTGACTGGGATAAAGTTAAATTTCTTTCAAAGTAGCTGGTATGGGACTGTGTTTCATATTTGCTGAAAACAGTCCTGGTAATACAGGGATGTTTAAGTTATTGCTGAGCAGTGCTTATACAGTGTCAAGACCTTTTCTGCACCTCACCCCGTCCCACCAGCCATCCTAGAGGTGACTGAACACCTGCCTGCCAATGGAAAGCAATGAATGAATCCCTGTTTTGCTCTGCTTGTGTACATGGCTTTTGCTTTCCCTATTAAACTGCTTTTATCTGGAGCCACAAGTTTTCTCACTTATATTCCTCTGATTCACTCCTCCATTCCACTGTGGGGGGAGGGATGAGCAAGTGGCTGTGGAGCTGAGTTGCCAGCTGGGGTTAGACCATGACATGACCTTTCAGCTACCTTATTT
>VZRJ01012347.1:0-22578 GCA_013397565.1 Ptilonorhynchus violaceus | reverse complement strand
TCCTTTTTTTCTTTTTTTTTTTTTTTTTTTTTTTTTTTTTAAATGGAATCTCTTTTCATATACTTTTTAGTGCTGTTGATACCAGAAGAAAGGGAGGCATTTTTACTATCTACTTTTTCCTAAAACACATACTGTGTAACATTGTGTAGCACTCAAAAAATCCACACTTGGAGATTTTCAGAAGAGAAACAAAAGACACAGGATCTTGTAGTGGCAACCTGAAGTCAACTGAAGCCAGAAGCATCACACTTTCCAATTCTTTGTCTGCCAAGTATGCAGCTTATCTGATTCACAGTATGACTGTCCACATTTAGTCCTAAACAGGAATCCTCTGTAGTTCAAAAAAATTAAAATTCTGGGCTTTTAGAAAAGGAAGCAAAGCACAAAAGGGAGATCTCTTGCAAAAGGACTGAATATCTCTGGGAACTGAGCAAGCATTTCTCCAGAAGATTTCTACTGAAAACAGCAGGGCTATCAAGTAGCACTTTTATGTCTCTTATTCAGATAAGGCCTTTGTGCGGTTTGCTACTTTTCCCCCTCTTGCAACAGAAGCTAGAGAATGTTTCTCAACTGCATGCTTGTTTCTTGCTCTCTCGATGTTACCTATCTGCAACAGCTTTTGCCATTTTTTATGTATGCATATGAATTTATCTGACTGTACAAGTACAGTCATCAGTTGCAGTTCTTATTGGAGGAGATGAGATGGGAAACATGAATAACATCTCCCTAATGCTAAGTTTTCTTTCTTTATCACTCTTCCTCCTTCATAGACCTAGAGGGAAAATGCGGTCTGTAGAATACAATCAGAACTTGAACTACAGATACAAAAAACTGCCTTGTTGGAAACATGCACTGTTTTTCACCGTTGTCTCTGAGGCAGCAGTTTTACTGTCGGTAGGGACTGATTAGAGAGCAGGCAGGAATCTGTTTGGGTCATATTAAACAGTGGTATGTGATTTGCTGTCCTATTAGCAATGAGTGAATCTGGCCCAAAGTCCACGTACCTCTGGCATGGATGAACTTCGACTTGAGTGCAGGTTTGGGTCTGTATCCGGAAAATAGTGTAGACATATCTAAACCAGTCATGTTTATATAAAACCCAGCTAGCAATGAATATGCAAATCAGGCTAAAATTGAAACAAAAATCCTTCTGCAATGCAAAATTAACTTTCTGAATGACAATAACAAATCATTAGTTTTCTTTCACAGATACTGGTAACTGCCCTGGGGCATAACTCTGCAGGAAAGAAAACCTCCTTTTTACAGGTTCTGCCTCATTATCCCTAGGTAACTTCACTGCTGATAGGGATATACTGACATGCAATCATACAGGATTCAGTGACAGTAGAGAGCAGATGGGTGGTGGCAGATACTTTATTTTGGGAAGGAAGGTGATCTCTGCTCAGCTGGAAGAGAAACTTGACTTTTATCACAGTCTGTCTTCCAGTAAATATATTTGCAAATCAGTCTCTGTTTTTCAATTCAGTAAGCTCTGTTAAGTTAACAAGAAGTGCACGTATCTGCAGTGAATCAGTAGTGGGTTAAATTTGTGTATAACAGAAATCACTGATACATACTAAGTAAAAGCTTTTTCTTTCAAAGACAACCAAGAATAACATATATCTTAAAATCAGCCAGAATCTGCCCTTCTCTGAGTTCTCACTAAATCTTGTTACAAATTATTATCATTAGAAAATAATAAATTGGAAAATAAAATTGGATTTGTTTTGACTTTTTTTCCTACTTTGTGCTGCACTTTATGTAGGGCACGTTTATGCTTTCTGGCTAGGCAAGTGCATTTCTGAACCTCAGATCTGTCTAATGAGCTAGCAGAATATCCTATTCACAGAATCCCAGAATCCTTTAAGTTGGAAAAGACCTCTGAGATCATCGAGTCCAATCTTTGACTGATAACCACATTGTCAACCAGGCCATGGCACTACGTGACACTTCCAGTCATCTGTTGAAGGCCTCTAGGGATGGTCACTCCACCACCTCCCTGAGCAGTCCATTCCAATGTTTAACAACCCTTTCCATGAAGAAATTCCTTCTTATGTCCCAATTCCTCTTGATATCCAAAACTGGCACACCATCTTGTTTCCTCTGTATTTATGACTCAAAGTCTTCTTGGAATAGAGTCAGCCCTCTTGGGACGGCTTGATCTCCCCGTGATACTCAATGTAAATTGTGTATCTCCTGAATTCCATCTCCAAACAACAGCACAGTGCATGGTTGCAAACATCCCAACAGCCAGGCTGTGTTTGGGCACCATACACCAGCAGCTTAGGATCCAAGGCACTCATAGCTGGTCCATGCTTAGTAGGCACTGGGAATACACTTTTAAACTGTAGTTCCATTGTTTGTGTTTGTCTTTGAAACTGCAGAGAAATTCCTGAGACTACAATGTATGGGACTATTTTAAACACAAATGAGAATCTGATGGCATTACAATAAATAACTTCCTTGTACTTTGTGTGTAGTCTTCAACCAGTTTTAGAATCCTAGTATTTTGTTATTGCATTGAAGGCTCACACACTTACTGCATCCTTTAATTTTAAAGCCATCCTCCTTCAAAAACAGATGAACAGCCCATGCTAGCTTTATTTTTTCTGAGCTTACTATTTCTTCCTTTAGGTAGGACATGTCTAAAAGTAAGTATTCCAGTTGTTTTTAAAAGTGCTAAGATTATCCCTATAGAGTGCAATGCGGTTGCACTCCATATCCTGCAATAAAGTCTTGACATAAAAAGCTCAGAATGCAACAAGACTTTATAGTGCATTATATAAAGCACTGAATACTTTTATGATGGTAACAGCATTCACTCATTGCTTAGACAAGCTCATTTTGACTGCTGACCTGTAAGATGAAAGGAGAGATCATTATTCTCTGGAGACACCTAAAGAACTTTGTAGTTTCAAATGCAAAAAAATGTCATTGATCCTTGCTGGAAGATCTTGGTTTTTTGAGTGGAGGTGACTAGAATCAGGTGACACTGGTTGTGGTAAATCATACCACATTTAGAAAAATGTCATAGTCATAACATCAGTGTTCCTAGTAATTGAATTTTACTGACAGTATTGAATCATAGAACGGTTTGGGTTGGAAGGCACCTTAATGATCACCTAGTTCCAAACCTGCCATGGGCAGGGACACCTTGCCTTAGAGCAAAGCCCCATCCAATCTGGCCTTGACCACTTCCAGAGATAAGGAGTCCCCAACTTCTCTGGCCAACCTGTTCCAGTGCCTCCTCACCCTCACAGTAAAGAATGTCTTCCTAATATCCAATCTAAACCTGCTCTCTTTAAGTTTGAAGCCATTTCCCCTTGTCCTGTCACTACACACCCTTGTCAAAAGTCCCTCACCAGCTCTCTTGGAAGCCCCATTCAAGTACTTGAAGACCCCAATAAGGTGTCTCCAGAACCTTCCCTTCTCCAGGCTGAACAACCCCAACTCTCAGCCTGTTTTCATAAGAGAGATGCTCCAGCCCACTGATAACATTAGTGGCTCTCCTCTAGTCTCGCTCCAACAGGTCTACGTCATTCCTGTGCTGCAGAGCCCAGAGCTGGATGCACTGCTCTATGTGGGCACTCCCAAGGGCAGAGCAAAGGGGCAGAATCCCCTCCCTCAACCTACTGGCCACACAGCTTTTGATGCAACCCTGGTTGGTCTTCTGGGTTAGGAATGCACATTTCCTCTCGATGGCAAGACGCCAGATGATGAACAACAGCCATATGACTAGATCAAGAGGTGTGAATGTTTTAACATGGTCTGTGTGATTTTTTGCTGTTATTTCTGATTATGGCTACATCAACTCAATTTTTGAAACCACTATTCATCTGTCATGCCTATTATGATAGTAGGTTGGATGGTGACAGTGTTAGGTGTATTTAAAACACTTAGAAATCTAAGGGGATGCTGAATACCAAATGTGGCAAAGAGTTCTTTTTGTTGCAGTCAATACAAAATGAGGAGATGGCCTTAGAAATGCCTTGATTCTTGCTTGTGAAGATTAAGGTTTATTACTTCAAACACTTGAATGCCAGTTAATCCTGGCATATCTACCTAAATGCTACTGAGGACACTCCTGTAATCTGGTAATTAGCAAAGCAAGCCTTATTTATCTAATTGTAGTTGATAATTCCAGAGTTCTAGTGATGGTGAAAAATACATTGTGAAAAATTGCAGCAGAGGAGCTTTTGAGAGCTTTCATTTCTTTTAAAGTGGAAAAAAAAATGCAGAAGTCTGGGTCAGATGTTTATAGGTTGCTTGGCACAGCATCTTGAAGTGCTAGATGCTTCATGTTGTATACAGCATCTAACAAAAAGGATATAGTGGGAAAGCTAGGGAAACCACTTTTGGGGAAAAAAGTAGTTGATGTATATCTCAATGTTTCTCAGTGCCCCTAATTATTTCTCTTCTTCCCCCCCTCTCCCCCCCCCCCCCTTGCTGTATCTACCCAAACCACCACATTACCTGTTTTCCACATTGCTTTTCATGGTAAGAAAAGTTGAGACTTGAAAAAGTTGTTCCTTAGAATAAGACTCATGTACTTTTTTCCTGTCTTTGCTTCCACTACGTTCTCTCTCTGTTTACAATCCAATTGTTGTTCTAGATTTTGTCTCAATTGTTTATTTTGTAGAAGCAAGGAATTTATGTACTCCTGCACATAAGCATCTGCTCATCTATCACTATGCTGAATTCAGTACTACAGTCAGCAGTTTGCATATGTTTTTATGCTTGTAGTTTGTCATCATTTGTATCTTCTCAGGTCTCACATTCTCCCTCTCAATATGGGATTGTCTTTACTCTTCCCTATCCCTCAGGTTTGTCCTGAGACACTTCAGAGTTTCGTCATTTTTAATAGAGTCCTTTCTGTCACAGGTTCAAGAATACTTTTATTGTTGTACCTGTTTGGCTCTGCGAATTTTTTTCATTGTTTTGGTAGCTATGCTTGTACAGACACTTCAGAATATACTGGTTTTCTTAAAGAAGAAGGTGAAACAAACCTGCCTTTGTTTCTCTAATATGGCACTAAAAATACATAACCAGATACTGCATGCTCAAGGCAAGAGTTATTGATACCAACATCACAACTAAATTGCACTTTCTACATTTATAATTAGAGAACGTACAGAGATCTGTCCTTGGGACTGACCCTGACCTGAGTTGGTTGATGAATGAGAAACTGTGAAATGACATCCTCTCAATGTCCAAAGTGGGATAAAATTCCAAAGTGGGATGGCACTGAAATGGTACTGGTTCTTGCACCATGTCAGGCTCCAGCCCCATCCCTGTCTCTCCACCCCCTCTGCAGTAACTTTTACATTCATTACAACATAATTAAAGATTAATTGGGTGAAAGAGGCAGACTGAAAAAGGGCATGAATCTCTGGCCACGTGGTCAGAGCACTCCCTGGAGAGTGACTGGAAATACTCTAAATCCCACTTATGTACTTTGTTCAGTAACTGTTCTTGAAACGGCATCAGGAATAAAATTTTTCTTTTCATTTCATATTTCAAGTTTTACTTTTAGAGTGAAAGTGTTATCAGTAGGTATCAAGTCATGTTTTTCCTGTGGAGGAAACATTTTCCAGCCATTTGATGGGAAGCAGAAGAAGCCCCTTTAACAGAGGAAGGTGCTGAGCCCATGCCCTGAGGTGTTCAAGGCACTCTGGGTACCTCCAGCACCTCTGAGTACTCCAATCATTCCATAAGCATTTCATCTAATGACAGTTTAATTAATAACAGATCTTGAAGCACAGACCAGGAAAAGGCCCTTGTGACATTAAATCCGTTTCACATTCCCACCAGCCCCTGAGTCGCAGCTGTTGGACAGGGGCTCACCTGCGAGGTGAGACAGGGACTCAGGACATTCCCCTGGGGACGGCATGCCTTACAAGGGGGAGCTGGAGCAGTGTCTTGTGCCTCACAGGAGCGTCCTCCCTGCTGATCCTTAACTCTGGCTCCTGGGACTCACTGCAGGGCTGTCCTGCACGGAGCTAGTGTTAGGAGGCTTGGCTGCCCTCAGGAAGGGAGCTGGTTCTTAGCAGTGCTAAAAAAGCCACCCTGGAACACGGAGGCACGTGCAGGAGGATTATAATGCAGTCTGACTGGGGAAGCTGAGCACCTCAGTCACATCAAAACCAACATGTGATGCACAGAGCCCTTTTGAGTGACGCCTATCAAACGCACAGCCCGTGGCACTTCATGGCACTTGACTGACTGCCAGGTAAGGCGCCAGCTAAATGGTGTTTTCAGGCTGAGTAGATAATTCCTCTCTGAACACCAACATGAAGGGCCTCTCTCTTCCCTGGATCTGGCCCAGGTTCGTACTAGATGTCATTTGATTATTACATACCTCCTAGGGGTTACATTTTCTCTAAAGGATTCACACAGTAATTTATTCAGAAAAAGTAATTTTCCATTGCCTCAATACAGGCAAACTCTTATTATTGTCACCGTGAATCTCCTCAAAACTGAAGTGCTTTTACGTAGTTCAGTCTTTAAATATCCTCTTTTATTCTCATTCAAGAAAGTCTAGTTTTGATAACAGTCATGGATTTTATTTTTTTCACTTGAGCTAAAAAAAAAGAAAAAAAGTCCAAGGAGAAATATGGTAGTTTTTATTCCTTTAATTATGGGGACTTTTTCTGACATAGAGCAATGAAATCTGGCTAACAACACATAATCAAAGTAAAATAATTTTATCTTTGATTTTACTGTTTTAATGATTGTAGTAGTAAAAATACACCTCTGTATATGATTATTTAGTTACCACTACTTTTAAGCCTTAGTTAGAACTGCTCATGTTGTACAATAGTCAGCATTTTGCCTATGTTTTTATGCATGCAATTTGTCATCTGTTTATGCCTCTTTAAGGCTTGGCACTGATTTCTTAAAAAGTCTCTTCTAGCTGCAGTATTCCTTTCAAAAATTACTTTTTCTTCCTGAGGCTCCTTGGTAAAAACCAGAAGAAAGCATAGTGGCAGAAGTATTATAAACTGAAGCAGACGGCATTTTGGTTTTGGAGAATATAATGAAGCTTGCACACAAAGTTAATTGTCCCATAACCAAGTACATTTCTTGCACTATAATGAAAATCAACCAGACATTTCCAGGAGGAAGGATATTCACATAATTTAAGAAGGTGTCAGTAAATAACATGCAAATAAATAGAATCGTTCCAAGCTGGGAAAGCTTGGAGAGGTCAACAAATAAGCCAATGCAAGGAGTTTGGCTGGCTGGATGCTTTTGAAGATGTCTAGTCCTTTCTCATTACCACGTTTAAAATTCACATGTAAGTCAGAAACTCTAAGTAATTCCAAGTACTGAAACATCAAGATTAAGAGAAGCATTGAATGAACTCATCCCCAATCACTTCCTTTGGGAACTGTCAATAGCATGATTAAATTAGATTTGACCAATACATCATGGTCATTTGAGAATAGATTTCTCCACTGAAGGAGAAATAAGCTTTGTCATGGCAAAAATTTAAATGCCTTTTAAGATGAAAAGGTAGTTTTAGTGGGGGTTTTTAATGATCTCTTGCATACTATCAAGACTGTTCTATTTGAACAGAGAAAACTGCTTATAGTTCACTTTGGAGAAGAACTCAAGTATATGCTACTGTGACAGACTAAACAGTGGTGGTAAACTAATTACCATAATCGGCTGTGTTTTTAGGGATGAACAGAATAGTATTATATCTGAGAATTTCTGAACAGGCATCAGAGAATATTAATATAACTACACAGGCAAAATTAGTGTCTTCAATGTAAAACAATAAGCAAGCAAGATCTCCCTTGCTTAATTTTTGTATGCTCTTACTAGTCTCTGAACTACCTTACCTTTTGCAGTCTTTCCCATTTTTTTCTGTCAACACATTCTTGGATTATTACTCTTTGCCATGATATATATTTAAAATCTAATTTTTTTTATTCATTCTTTAAGATTGTGTTACTAAATTGTATGCAGCATATACCATCAACTTCATATGAAATACAGAAAGACTTGCCAGTTTTAAGTCTTGAAGGTGCAAGGGGACAAAGTGTTAATTTCTGATTATGCTGTCCTTTGTCAGTATTAGTGGAACTCTTTTTACAAACCAATAGAGCACAGTCTGTGTATGCAGATGGCTGTTTATTTAACCACAAGATAACAGTTTAACACAAACCCTCCTACTTGGTTTTGCTTAAACTACAAGTGGTCATTTTTATGTTTTCTCAAATACCCAGGAGTGATTTTTCTTTTTCTCAATACTGAAAACAACACTGAGTAGTAATGATCTAATCCAGAAAGAGGAAATCTCTTGTGCATATGAGAAAGTAAAGTGTTTGGAAGGTATGTGCATGATCTGGAGCTATATGGGGGAAAGAGGGGAGTTACCACATGTGCTTCCTTAAATTGAGATATGTAATCATTTTATTTTTTGAAAGATAATATGCTTTACCAAGGAAATACTACTGAACTAGAACATCAACGTTCAACTGTGACTCCAAGAGAAGAGAGTCAGATTCCATCTGGTCTTCCATACAGCATCTGTAGGAGGTTTTGCTTCCTTAATCTCAAAGCACAGACTTTGACTGTAGCCATAAAGGGTATTTGTAGGTTCTTTCTGCAACAATTCCTCCAATGTATTTTCTACCAACCTGGACATTGTGCAATCGCATTGTCTATGCTCTTGTTTTACTCTGTACTTCAGCTGTATGAACTTCATGCTTTTCAAAGAAAATCTGTCATTGCATTTTGTTCCCCCTCCCCCATCCCTATTCCCAGCACTGAAGGAAATCTCTGCATGATGGAGTTTAAGTCTTCTGTATGACTGCTTGCAGAGCTCACAGCTTGGCAGACAGTGGGAACAGCGAGGAATGTACGGAACTGAAGCCGTGGCAGGCAGAAACAAGCAGGTAAAGTCTGGGGGCACCTCCAGCCCACAGCAGTGAGGGAACCTCTGGTTTCCTCACAACACTTGCAAATAGTCAGAAAGTGGGAAATGGGTTTCAGAACACAGGCACGCAGTTTAGTAGGACAGGCAGCTTGCCTCCAGCTTTATAGAGAGCAGCTGAGGGAGTCTACAGGAGCCTTATCTCTACAGTTAGCTATCCCCAGCTCTGAGTGTTGCAACAATTTTTGTCATGTGGTATTACCTATAGCAGTGATCAGCATACTGTTGAAGAGACAAGGGGAGTGTTTCTTGGAAGAAATGATCTAGAACTCAAGCTTCTGCTATAAAAGTACAGTTACTTAGGGGAAAAAAAGGATGACGTGAGGCAAGTTTTGAATTTAAACTAAACCATCTACTTCTGCTGTTCACTTGGCTTATGTACCTAGCATATTTCCTTTCTTGTTCAATTGTTGTGTGGAACCACGCCCCATATTTCCCAAAGCCCTCAACTCCTCCCGTATCTCAGAAGACTCCAGGTGAAAAAAAATTCACCAGTCAATCTGATAAGCAGTTCTAGAACTGAAAGAATATGTACAGCCAAAAGGCAATTTCTAGCTCTCAAAAATAATGAATATAAAAGACCTCAGATATCTAGCTGAATAGTTTTGATTACATAAAATTAAAGGACTCCTTATTCAGATGTCTATTATTTGCTGTGACCTCAGAGACAGTTAGATATCGAGGTGGGATTTAGCAAATCTTATCCAAATGCTTTTTACATTTTAGTAGTAGTTTGAAGTTATGAAGCATAAACTTTTTTGCCAGTTATTTCTGGATGTAAATCAAAAAGTAAACACAGAGAATAATTAGAGAAAGCTGCAACAGCCACGTAAAAAGCTGTTTTCTTTGCACTCACAGTGTGAAGCTTGATGCCAATGCACTGTTTTTACCATTAAAAAATATTTCAGGATAATGTAGATAAATTGACTAAAGTCTATAGCTGAATACTGCAGCAGCCAAAGAATGAATACACGTATATAGGTCTCCACACTCACTTATTCCTGAAGAATTAGGAATGCTACATTACTTTCTTAAAGTGTAATATGGCCATAGGACAATACATAATTTTAAAATGTGAAGAATTTAATGGGGCATATGCTACTAAAGAAAATTAGTTTCTGAACTTGTGATCAAATGCTTGTACAGAGAGTAACTATGCCTCTTTTTTCCTGCAATATTTCTTCTGAAATACATCCTTCACAAAAGGTGTTTAGAATAATTTATTGGATAGTAATGCCACTCCTCTCTGGGTAGGAGGACAGAAGTGAGGGACGGTCTTAAAAAAGTTTGCTTCTATGGATCATCCAGTAGGAAGCTCACATAATCAAAAATACTGATGCCTGTTCAGGTGAAACAATGACATTTGTTGTTCCAGGCTGCAAGGAGGCTTGACTCAAGGCTCTGTGCCCTGATAAACTGGAACACACAGATCTGTTCCCAGACTATCTGAAAAATGAAGACTGATGTTTACATTATGAGGAGCATTCCTTCCTGGGTAGTTTGTGTCCTTTCCCACTTGGCAGTGTCCCCATCTCCAGATTCGAGCTATTCTGGTCACCTGTGTGGTAAGGAAGTAACAGACAATTGCATCATGTTACAGGGCCTGTTTTCTAAAACTCCACTTTGTGATGAGTTACTTTGTCCTCTCATCAAGTGTCTTAGCAGTACAGCTCAGCTGGCATTTTTTAGGACTCCTGATGGGAAGTGACACATGCAGAAGAAGGTTTATGTTTTAGACTATAATGTTTATGTTCTTCCCCGTGCAAGGGGTGAGTAGACTGACTGTAATCAGTGTATGCAAGATGACATTTGGATTTGGGAAACTTCTCAGAATACAGATACAACCCACAGCTGCAGTTTGCTCTAGTCCTGTCCCCTCTCTTCAGTCAGCATGTTGCTTAGTGTACAGTTTTGCAGTAAGCCATTTGAAGGGCTGATCTTGTTGAAAATAGCTTTTTATGTATACCTGATTTCTGGTTTCGTTCCCTACATCAGCTCACTGTTTGCACAGGCTCAAGTGGTACCCTGGCAAAGGGGCTTAAAACACACAGGCAAAGATAGAAGATAAGTGGACTGTGGAAGCTTGAACTAAACCTGTGAAATTTCATCATTGTTTTAAGGGAGGAAGTGGGGAGGGTAATGAAGAAACTACCTTCTGTAGTATATTGGAATGGCTGTTGTTGACATTCACATAAAAATTCACATTAAAAATTTAGCCTGGATTGGAGTTTTTTTCTTCTATCTCTTTATCCTTTTTTGTGTTTGTTCTCCTGCTTGAGTGTATGCTTAAAAATCTTTTATTTTACAGCCATTTTCATTGATCATACCTTGACCCTCTCAATGTTCTAGTTCAACAAACATGGCCTTGAGAACACTAATAATATGTCAATCAACAAAGTTTCCAGAAGTTAAGGATTTCCAAACTCCAAAGGAGCTCAAATTATGCCCCATTTTCCTGGACATTCTTCTTACTTATTCCTTCCTAGGAGAGTATCAGAGTGGTACATGAACAGTTGCTCTTTTTATCAAGTAAGAGAAATGCCTTCTAAGGGAGATTTTGAATTTTTTATTCTGGTTAAATGCATGAATACGTTATTTTTTTCCCAGCAGAACATAATCTTCTCCTTCATTGAATAATGTGGCTTGTGCATTCACTCCAGATATGGGAAAGTTGAACTGAGTTCCATCCTCTTCAGGAGAGGGACCTTATGCTTCTGAACAGAGTGCCATAAATACCCAGTTCGCAGATGAGTGCTCTTGCTCTGTGCTTGTAAAGTTGATTCTCTTTGTCTAAAACAAAACATGGAGCAAGGGCCTGGGATCCTCCTGAGGGATTTCAAACAGTGGAGCTGAAGGTTCGTTACTTCTCTGTTCCAAGCAAGGCAGTAGGAAAACCAAACCTGGCTTCTGCCAAGTATTCTAGCTAGGAGCTGATGACATTTTCTAGAGTGGGAGACCTTTGTTGGAGCTATTTCACCTCCTATAAAATACTTCCATAAATGTCAAGGGGCCATAATGTGAGGCATCAGCATGATGTGTCCTCAAGCCTTGTAAGCCTCAATAAAAGGATGTTTCTTCATAGTGCAGTTTTATGGGCTCTTTTTTTTTCCTCAAAGCAGTGTCCCAAAATGAAACTTTTTGTTTCAGGCTTAAAAGATCAATTTTGTGTTAAATGGACCAGAACTTCTCTATGTCCTATTTCAATCTCAAGAAGAATTGACAAAAATAAATTTAGCTTGATACAAACCAAATACGATTTTCCTTTTTTGTTGATTCAACAGAACTCTAAGCTGAAAGGACCTCAGAATGTCCAAGACCGTTGCCCTGCCATTTTGCTGAACATGTCAATTACTTCTTCATTATTTAAACACTCTTCTGTGAACATCTATTGAGTACTATATTGCTTGAAAATAGCTCACTCTAATATTTTTAATCATTTATTTATGGTATGTTTTGTGATTATGTTACATAAAACTGTGTCTTTCTAGTCCATGTAAACAGAAAAAAAAATTTTTCTGGCTCAATGTAAATGCTAATACTGGTACCAGAATTATCATGTCTGCTTATTGATATCATCCAATACAACAATCCGGCTGAATATTTTCTAAAATAAGCAAGTGTAAGAGGTAGGATTATAGTCAAGGGAGGGATTTATAAATGTCTCCATGAAGATTTTTTCCTACTATTTACTTACTCAGCTCTGCTCTTGTAACTGTGTTTAATGAAATGCATAAATCAGAGTTGAGTATTTTAGAAGTCTATCCATCTCTATTTCTCTTTTAGCATTCTCTTGTCAGTATGGAATATTGCGCCCAGAGCTGCATCTGTGTAGTTTACAGAACTCAAATAATTATGTAGAATGATGAAAAACTAATTTAATAAGGAAAAAAAAGAGTTGATACTATAGAAATGTCTGTAGCGGCATTAAAAAAAGGACAAAGACAAGAAAGTAAGGTAAATTTCCTCATGTAAGATTTTATCACTGTTTTGTACATCAAACCTCATAGAACATATATATAAAACTGAAATAGTTTAAAGACAATGATGAACATATTAGTAATTGTTTTAGGGGAATGAAAATGTATAAAGAGAAGTTTGCTGACACATTATCACCTGACTATATTCACCCTTGTAATATTTTACAAATATAGATGTTTTCAAGTTTTGGGGAAAAAAAAATCAAACATAAAATGCTAAATAAAAATATAAAACAACTGAAGTTTACACCTAGAAATCATTAATAATGACCTAGTATCAATTGTGGCTGTTTTTCTATACTATTCCCACAGAGCAAGGATAGTTGTATAATTGAGTTAGTCTGTTTAGACAAGTATATCCTTTATGTTGTGAATGTTAAAAAAAATTGGTCTCATTCTACACAAACTTTAGTATAAATACACTGTAAGCTTCATAAAACAACCTTATCAGTCACAAGACACCTCATCTATATTCTATAATATATTTAATTAGTGCTTATGGGTTTTAGATGGGACGAAGTACAGACAAAGTTCAAGCAAAACAGATGGAGCTCCAACAGGATTTGTAAAATGGGTTACTTCACTGCTGGCAGCCTAGATCTCATTTCAAAGAAGGTATCAAAGAAGAATTGAGAAAGACAAGGAAAGCCTAAAAGGTCACATAGAAGATCTGAAAAACACACTTAATCCAGAAACATCTTTTGCACGTTTTTCCTCAATACTTTTGTGGTTTTGAATTAATATGACATCCCTCTGAGCTAAGGTAGAGAAACTGCCTACAACAGGGTAGATTTACTTCTAGGATATAACCTTGGTCTTAGTGCAGGTTTGGTGTTGTCAGGGAAGTAATGGAAGAGGTAGATAGTACTGTGATTGCTGAACCATACACTGCTATAGGCTTTGCTTCCTTAATGGTCGTACCATAGAATCATAGAATTACAGAATGATTTGGGGTAGAAGAGACCTTGAGGATCATCTAGTTCCAGCCTCCCTGCCATAGGACATCTTTCACTAGACCAGGTAGCTCAGAGCCCCATCCAACCTGGCCTTGAACACTTCCAGGGATGGGGCATCCACAGTTTCTCTGGGCAACCTGTGCCAGTGCCTCATTACTCTCACAGTAAAGAATTTCCTCCTAATATCTAACATAAACCTACTCTCTTTCAGTCTGAAGCCATTTCCCCTTGTCCTGTCACTGCATGCTCTTTTAAACAGTCTGTCTCCATCTTTCTTGTAGGCTCCCTTCAGGTACTGGAAGGATACAATTAAGTCACTTTCTTGCCTTCAGGTTGAACATTCCCAATTCTCTCAGCTTTTCCTCATAGGAGAGGAGCTCCATCCCTTCAACCATCTTTGTGTTCCTCCTCTGGACTTGCTCCAACAGGTCAGTGTGTTCTTGTGCTGGTGACCCCAGAGCTGGACGCAGCTCTCAGGTGGGCCTCACCAGAGCAGAGCAGAGCAGAGCAGAGGGGCAGAATCCCCACCCTCTCCCTGCTGGCCACGCTGCTTTGGATGCAGCCCAGGACACGTTTGGCTTTCTGGGCTGTGAGTGCACATGGCTGGGTCATGTCCAGCCTCTCACCCATAGCACCCCACATCCTTCATATACCAAATTCCTTTCCAAAGATATTGATGACTCTTTATAACAAAGAGAGTGAATTATTTTGGAATCCTTTTCAAGAATATGTTGTATTTATGGAAGCTTGCTTCTGGTATTAATTTAAATTATATACATAGATATCTATCTATCTATATCTATCTAGTATTACTGGAGTAGGCAAAGCATCACTAGATTTACAGAAAAAGTCACCTTTTTTTCATATGCTGCATGCAAAATAATGTGGGGTTTTTTTTTTTAAAAAGTATGGATACGGCACAACTAAGACTTGTGTTAAAAACCTGATTAACAATTTAATTTTAATTCATAACTTGTCTTGCTCACATTAGTGGGACTACTCATACTGAAAGCTTAGATGTGCTTTGCAAAAGCAAGGTCTTCATTAATTGTTAATACATATGGACATTGTTTTTAATAAGAAGCAAAAATACTGACATTATGTCCTTTAAAAAAAATGAAGTACTTAAATATTTTTTCTCTTCCAAGTAAAAGCCATCTCACTCATTTTCTTCCAGTTATTTCTGAAATTTTTATTAATTCCTCTATTTTTTTCCTCCCCTTCTTCTCTTTCCCCTGCCACATTGTACATTTCTGAGATCTTTTTGTTTTAAATATTGCACACTTTCTTTTACATTTGAGATACATGTGCTGGCGGGCTCTCAGGTTTTCTTTCATTGCCTGTTCTTCTGTTTCACCCACTTGCTATCTTGTAGACAGCCAGCCATTCATTGTAGACATCCAGAGAGTCTCACCATTGGACATCTGAAGCTGGTCATCTACTGAAAAGCCATCTGAAGTTAGCACATGGTTTTAAAAGGAAAGACATCTACTTGATACGGAGTTAGCATGATTGCCTGCAAAGTGCGGAAATATATGGAGGAAATGGATTTCTTTCCCCAAATTTTTCATTGGTTTTGACTTATAACTCCTCAGAATTTTTGCCTAAGATTCTCTTAACTGTTCCAGTCTGTTTGGGACTATAATATAGTCCAATTATGGGACTAATATAGCAGAGACTGAACATTTTTACTAGTTTAGATTATGGTGTTATTTAGCTTAACAGTGACTTCTGCTTTCTGGATGCTGTTGGCTCATGCTGTACTTCAGAGTTAAGATAAGAGGGAAATCAGGAAATGGGTTGACTTGTGGCAATCATGAAAATAGCTTACAAACAAATTGTCTGGATAACTACCAAAAGACATGTCAATGGGATGAATACTGTACATGTTTGCCTGTGTTTCACAACAGCCACAGAAATAAGCAAAATCCCACACAAAGCACTCCCTTCTATGATTTTAATGTTAAATACAATATCTGAGCTATTATTTATAAAGTAAAAAAAGCTACTCTAACTCCTGCCACACAACTGTTCTACCAGATGAGAAATAACCATAGAAGATGGCCTATAAGCAGTTAAAAAGATAAAACCCCTTTCTTAGCCATATAGGCACTGGACAGGAGACTGTGGGAAAGTGACTAAAGAAGACACCATTATGGAATCTGAAAGCTTGGCTGTTGTATACAAGCTTGGGATGCTTTTGGTAAGGGTTAGATGAGACAGTTGCATACGCTCATTAATTATTGTGAATGTCACTTTCTTTTATGTTTAATTCCTTAAGATTAAACACTGCCTTGATTTAAGAAGACTGACTGAACATTGCATTAACTCCTGGTTCCAATCTTCTGAAGGGAACAAATGCAGGCACCCAAATCTAATTATGTCTGTGAAGTTAAGCACAGTTGTGCAGCAGTAGCTGAGCGAACACTATATGACTTTGGTCGGGTACAGGAAAGAGTATAGTTGCAGCAGCACAAAACACTGCATGTACTAATCTTGCCTCTTTTTCAGCCTCTCATTTAGAGTTTGGTCAGAGATCAGTACCCCACAGACTGCAGTATAAATGAGTCACGGTTTACTGATGGAATTACTGCTCAGTTTCTAAGGGTTAATCTTGCAAGATGCTGAATGCTTCCCACCTTATCAATTCCAGCTAAACAGGAAATACTTGACAATTCCTTTTAATTTGGGGCTACAAATTCTTCGTTAAGATCAGGCACAGGCTGGCTGCAATGGAGGTTATTACAGCAGGAAAGCATCGGTACCCGATAACAGATGGTGACTTGGTGAATCATATTTACTATTGCAGAAAAAGAACTAATTGGATTATTTTAGCAAGGTAAGTATTTTATAGTTTGAGTACTTTCTGGCATGACTATTTCCTATTAAGAAATTGCAATCTGGATAAAGGGAACAGAGTAGTTTTGTTTTAAGGCTCTTTAACCATGTATTTGTTCAGAAATTGGAAATTTACCATGTAATAAGTTCAGCTAGGGTTAATGATACCAATGTCATTACATACTCATAGAAATTGTGTACCCTTGAGCCATTCACTAAACATCTGGGACCGAGTGTGAGCTGGGAGCAGTGTTTACATGTCTCAGGGCCATGAATGCAGCTATTCTGTGAGCATAGCAAAGCCATCCGGGTTCCCTGCAAAGTGACTGGGAGCAGTAAAGCTCTTGGGAAGGTTGTTTAGAATAGTTGTAAATGGAGCACAGCCTATGGCCAAGTAAGGAAAGGAGCTGAAATTGTGCCTGGCCCCTGGGCTTAGGTGCTTATCTGCAGCCCTGGAGACAGGTGCCTCAGCCGGGCTGGGAAGGCTTTGTTATGCTCAGGCAGGAGGGCGGGCCTTCAGCACTGATCACTGCTTGGCCTTAGGGTGTAACTGATAAGAGGCCCAGTAAGCTGAACTTAATGTCACTCTCTTATATACTCACAACTCTCAAATTCTAGAGAAATATACTACCCACTGGGCAGCAGAGTAATCGAGACTGAGGCTTCATTACTTGCCTTCCTGAGTATTGCCACTGTGCAGAAACGTCCATGACTTGAGGAAATAGCAATGGTACTGGAAAGAGGCAACTCAGTTCAGGAGCTGGCAGGTTCTTTAGGGTTCCCCTCTGGACTTGTTTGTAGCTGGCATCAGAAAGTTGTGGATATAAGGTTTAGAAAGATTCCTGCTTGCCTCTGTTTTAAAACTCCAGTTTCTTTAAAGAAAGTTCCATTTTTGCTCTCCTAACTTAAGCTGCTTATGAAGTGAGACACCAAGAGTGAGGTGCAAGAAGGGTACTGAATGGATAGGATACACAGAAGTTCAGGGTTGAAAAGAGGAAATATGAGATGCACTAGGAAAAAAAATGTCCTCATGGTCTAAGAGTTAGTGAGGAAAGGAAAAATAAATAGGAAAAACGAGGCAAACAAGCTAAGACTGAAAGCTGAGCTGATACTACTGAAGGAGGAAAAACAAGAACAAGTTAAAACCATCATTACAAAGTATAATGCTAAGAGTTACAATGAACTGTGGTGTCATTTGGGACTCTAATTGCATGCTTTACTGAACATTGCTAGGAGCATTTCTCATGCCAGCAGCCATAGTTTTAGGTACTGTGGGCCTCAGTGCCATCTGGAAGGATGAGCAGTTAGTCTTTAATGTAGAGATCACTGTCATAACAATTCATAGCAATCCACACATCTGTGTGTAGCACCTGTACATGCTTATGTTTTGTTTGAGGTGACTATCACTGCTGTTCAATACATATATTTTTTTTAATTAAAAAAATATACAGTTGCTTGGAAATTTCAACACTGAATTGAAAAAATAAGGCTTAGTCCTCTATCACTTCAATGGTTTTTTTCCCCTCTATTATTATTCAAAAAGAAAAAAAAAGTTATGTGAGAGTTTTTACACCCCTTAGGCTATGAGACAGCTTAAAATAATTCTTAAAAACTTATGGAGAAGTGGACAGGTGATATTTTAAGCTATATTGTTTCATATTGTAATCAAAGACCTTACTTTTTAAAATAAAAAATATCTGAAGTTTTATTAAGAATTAAACAGTATTTTAAGTCCTGTTATTAATTCCATTTTAACTGTCTTTTTTTAAAAAAGCAAAGGATTTTTATCAGTGGACCAGTGCTAGCTCACTCCAAAAATCAGTAAAGATGCTTTACTTACAGTGAAATTCAGTCTGAAATCATGATAGGTTAACTGTGTGTGTTTTAAGCCAAGTAATCACAGACTTGCAGTGATGACCCAAAGAAGCCAATATATTTGTAACTTCACCAGGAAAACATCACTAAGGATTGTGTATAGATAGAGTGGTGTCGACTACTTGGATGCTATAGAGCACAGCTGACTTCGTATCTGTGTAAAACTCATAATAGGCTTAAAGAAAATTAACCATAAACTCAGAGTATTTATTTGACTCTTACATCACAATATTAGAATGTAATTGCTAGTAATGGATGCCTAGTGAAAATTACACCAAAGATGTTTTTATGCTGTGTGTCACTTCTCTGTTAGTGGGAACGGGTAAGTATTGATCCCACGTCTCACAACTTAGTGCAGTACAACGTTTTCAAACTAATCACAGAATCACAGACTGTGTAAGGTTGGAAGGGACCACAGTGGGTCGCCTGGTCCAACCTCCCTGCTCAAGTAGGGCCATCCCAGAGCACATGGTACAGGCTTGTACTCAGACGGTTTTTGAATATCTCCAGTGAGGCGGACTCCACAATCTCTCTGGGTAATCCGAAAGAAATTCTTCCTCATGTTCAGGTGGAACTTCCTGTGCATCAGTTTCTGCCTATTGCCTCTTGTCCTATTGCTCAGCACCTCCGAGCAGAGCCTGGTCCAGCCACTGACACCTCCCTGCAGACACTGACGGACATTGATGAGGTCCCCTCTTCTCAAGGCTGAACAGGCCCAGCTACCTCAGCCTGTCCTCTAAAGAGAGATGCTCCAGTCCCTTGATAACTTTGTAGACCTGAGCTGGATGTGCCGCAGGGATTCCTTGTCTCTCTTGTCCTGAGGAGCCCTGAACTGGACACAGGCCTCCAGATGTGCCTCACCAGGGCTGAGCAGAGGGCCAGGATCACCTCCCTTGACCTGCTGGCAATGTTCCTCCTAATGCAGCCCAGGATACCACTGGCCGCCTTGGCCACAAGGGCACACTGCTGGCTCATGGACAGCTTGCTTTAGAAGTTATTGTGTCATTTTAAAGCAGCTTACTGGAAGAGTAGTGTGGGTTTTGCCTGAAGAGTGGAATAGTATTGATCCCTTAAATGTTCTACCTCCCAGAGCTCACTGTCTACAGACATCACTGAGTTTCACTGGTGACTGGCAGATAGTCTTGGACCTTGGAGAAAAAGTAAGGGGTTTATTTTGTTTTGTACTAGACTTTTGTCTAGAACATATAAAAGTAAAGACAGATTTTTGTTGCTGTTTTGGAGTGTTGATGGCCATTTTGTGGTTTAGAGTGTTTTGGATTATTTTCCTAACCTCTGCCCTTTTGAATGCTATCCTGCGTTAGAGATATTAAACAGATGCCATATACCATTGCCCTAAGTTCTGTATATTCCCTACAATGGCAAGCTTGCAAGTTTGTTTCTTTTTTAGTTTTTCTTAAGATTCTAGTGTGTGTTTATATATCACATGAACATGTTTAGGAAAATATATAAAGAAGATGGTTTTGGGACAGAACAGGGTGTCCTGATGCTTACTAAAATATTTCTATCAACTTTACTAATAGGTGGGAAGGGGGGTTATTTCCGGCATAAAATGAAAGAAATCTGCTTAGTCTAAAAGAGGGAGAACCCATTTATGAGCAGAAGTTGTCTGACATATGCATGTCCTCAATAACTTTCTCAGTCACTGTTCACACATTACTGAAACACATTCACTGTGTTGTTTCTCTTTCACTTTCACTATTACATGTTGAGCCAATCTTCTCACATAAAGTTTCTGGTAATGTACCTCCATTAATTTAATTTCTTTTTACCTCATTTACACCCTGTAAATATTTTCAGGTTTCCAGGAGGACAAACATAAAAGTTATTTGTGTTTCTTTTTTATTTATTTGGGGTAATCAGTTCAGTACAACATAACTGAGCTGAGCTGAACTTGGGACAAAACTAGAAATTACATGAATTTTTTCAAGACTGAAAAGCAACTGGAAAGACTTATACTGAATTCCCTTGAGCCATGACTATTACTTTCAAGACCAACTGTCCTGTTGTTCAGGAAATTACTTGTAAAGCTCTCCAGGAAGTTTCTTCATGGCTGTGTGTCTCTATCCCAGACAAAACCAGCACAGGGGGTACATCTCCTGTACAGGGATTACAGCATGCATACAGACACCTTTGCAATAACACTTAGGGTAACTGGATGTCACCAACTTGTCAATCTTTACAAATTTAGGGATAAATTCTCTGGATTCACCTTGACTTCATAACACCTTATTTTCAGTATCTTAATAAATAGAATGACCTCGATGATCTAGCTATTCCTCACTGAAATCAGCAATTCCTGCTGTAACATACTGAAGGCATCAGGTAAATCAAGGGCCAAATTGACTAAGAAACTAGGAATTTAAGAGCCACTTACAATAAATAAAAATTAATAGAATAAATAACCAAGCATATTTGCAGACTTCTTGTTCAATTCAGTTGATGCTGTGAAGCCAACCATATTAACTTTCTTCAACGTGGTGTTTTTTCTTTGTGGATGACTTTTCAATTCACTGTTACCAAGCCTATGAAAACAGTCTGAGGCTTAAAAAGGCACTCAAGAATTGTGCTAATTGACATGACACTGACAAGAACTCTCTGGTTAGAATAAGCTGTAAGCAGAATTGTCAGCATAAATATCCTGTAACTAGCTAATAACCTCCCCCTTTCCTGATCCACCTGGGAGGGATAACAGAGACCTCTCACTACAAGATTCAGGACCAAAACCCCACCAGAATAAATCAAGTTCTGATTAAATTCTCTAACTATGATTAAGGGGAAGGCAGCAAACATGGCTGCTGATATTCCAGCTGCAATAGTTAGAAAAATACCTCAAGAAAGGCATCATTTCTTAACCAAGCTTGCATCACTTGACAGAATGACAGTGTCTTACCATACTATACTGTATTTCTGACTACACTGACAGCTTCTGTATCCTGCCTTGGAAAAGTCTTGCTGAGTAGAATCACAGAACCATAGAACAGTTTGGCTTAGAAGAGACGTTGAAGATCATCTAATTCCAAGCCTCCAGCCATGGGTTCCACTACAACTTGCTCATATAAAATTGGTATCTCCTGCTGAAAAGCATTAGCCAGCTGCTCCCTGTTACCAAAGCAGAAGGGTAAAAGTATAAGCTTTTATGGTAAAAAAATCTATTCCTAACCCTGTGCAAGTATTATCCAAGGACATACTAGCATGAAAAGCAATCTTACACACTTTTCACACTGAAAAACTCATCTGGAAATCTCCCTTCAAAATTATTTTCTTAAGAGGCAGAACGTCATATCACGTGATGGATTTTAAGTTCCCTTTCGTTCTCTCCTACAGATAGGAGAAATTACAGAGTTTTTTAATCTTTCATAAAAAACTGTGTTTGTCTTCCGTGTTTGAAATCAAGAATACATAATTAATACAGACTTGCTAAATGAAAAAAAAACACTACCCACTAAAATGACTGAACTAAAGAATGAATAATCCATAGGAGCTGTTTAGAGCTGGATGAATACATAAAAACTTAATTTTGTGAATATTCTTTCAATGTTATAATCAAATCTGTTTCTATTACCTTCAGACCTGGTTATATTAATTATAAGCATTGCACTTGGATGAAAAAAATACTTGGTTTTGCCGAGTTGACGATTCCGAGTTATATTATGGTCATTACTTGTTTTGGACTGTAGCCTGGATGAGCACTCACTGCTAGGCACTGTACTGATTGCCCGAGCCCTCTCCCAAAGCCCTTAGGTCTGAGGGACAGTTTTGCTGGAGAATGAGAGGAGAGGAGCGCGATTAACAACACGGTGGTCAGGCAGAGGCTCTAAAGCCCCCTTCTACTGTTTCCATGGGCACGCACGCCCGGCGACCGGTCGAAGGCGGAGGCTGGCAGGGGCCGGCACTCGGCCAAGGGTGGGCTGCCGGGCTGTCCTGCGCGGGAAGGGCCGGGCACAGGGCTGCCCGCGGTGCCGGGCCG